>CANXYI010159752.1:0-13809 GCA_948208565.1 Hura crepitans
TCATGCAATGCAGATCATTTATATTGGTTTTAGGCCATAACTAGTTATTATCCCAATCGTACACCCTTAACATGCATATATAATACATCATATGTATCAAATTTTAAAAATGTGCATTACAGTTGAATTCTAGAATCATAACACTAACTAGTATATATTAATCATTTTCATTTTCTTGCTTAAACATGAAAATTAATAAAATTAATCATGTAATTTAATTTTAATTAATCTTAATAAAAATAATTAAATCACATTTTCATGTTTATTTAATTCTAAACCTTTTAGAATGAAAATAATAAATCATCAAAAACTAAGAAAACAAATTTTCATTTACGTGTCTAAGATGATACATACATAAAAGAATGGGCTAAATCATAATCTCAATTTGATAACACTTATCACAATTACATTAGATCAATTTATAATCTTTTTAATTAATTTATAACCCTAATCCCATTAGAAAAATAAATAATTTATGATTATAACCAAATTTCCATTAGAAAACACAATTTCTTTTAGAAATTTTGGTCAACATGTCACTATAACCAAAAATTCAAAAATTGACCAAATAAATTAACAATTGATTTAATTAAATTTATTTTATGATGATATATGACATATATTTCTAGAAATATAAAATATAATCATTTTAAATTTTATTTAAATAAAATTTTCCAAATAATTAATCACAAGAATTGAATTCGAGTTGGCCACAAAATTTGTGACACCCCCTACTAAATTCTCAAATAAACTTGATAGGTGATGCACTTCTTGTCTAGTCACCTATCTTGAAATTTTCCTTGGTCTACACTCTTTAATACTTATAAAGTATTTATTATTTGAACAATTATTACTTAAATCTCTAGTCTATTACCTAGACATTTTCCTCCAGGGTAAATTAAGTCCTAAAATTCATTAAATAGGCTACTATAAAGTCCATAGAAATTTAGGCAACACAATGGCTACCTAAATGACATTCTAAAAATTTTCAACCTATCAAAAACACTTATAATACTTCCTATCACTTCTACTATCACTATCTAGATCATTTTGGTCCTCTATTATCATCAACCCATTAATTAAAGTCATGCAGTCATCACATAGGCCTTAGATGCACAACATGAAAATCAGATAGGAATTTAAAACCATTCAGATTCACAGGCCTGTTTATTTACATCACATGTACAACTTAATATTATTGACTCTAGTAGCTTTTAAGCTTGTTAAACCCATAACCTATAGTATTTACATGAGTGCCAACTAAAACCACAAAAAAATACACATGTAATATCCTTCAGTGCCTCTGCTACTACACTATACAAAACTTGAGGCTGGACTGCTACTTGTGTTACCTATTCACCAAAACACTGGTACACTGAGTATGAAATTAAGTGGTGAATTTAAAAGAATAATATCATGTCACTGTATGCACACAGATGAGCAGACATATAATAGAATGTACAAATGCAATACATATTATCTGTACAGCTAAATAATATTATTTTATTATCGATCCAATATTTAATTATTTAAGTTCTAACCTTATAATGTTGTCTTTAATTTACATATTTTAGTTCTATCATCAAATGAAATACATAATTTAAAAAGTAGGCCTAACTAGGTAGATCACACTTTAAAACACTAGAATAAGAGGAAACACAAACTGTGCAGTGGCCCATATTCTAGACCTCAACTACTGCACTGACCTGATCTAATAGTAGGGATCAATTCATAGGAACAACCCAAAACTAGACATTGGATAGCAAGGATCAATCTGTAGACCTCCCAAATCCAGTAAACATCAACAAATATTCAAATATGGATAGCGGGGATCAGTTATTATACCTCTCAAATCGAATTATCACAATCAAATAACATGATATGGATAACAGGGATCAGTTCGTAGACCTCTCAAATCCAATAATCACAATCAACCCTCACAATATAGATAGTAGGGATCAGTCTATAGACCTCCCAAGTCTAATAATCACAATCAACAAATATCTAGTAGCTGTTAATCCTTTATTGACTAGTTAACCCATCTGAGGGATGTCTAAATAATGGGCCATCTAACTTCTATTTATGTTTATTTTATTAAAGATGATCATTTTCAATTATTTAGAATGAATTAATAGTCATATACATATTTATTTCAACAGTCCAATTTTGACCCGAACAGTCACAGGTCCATATTGTCTTATTAAATAGTTATAGGTCATTTATGAGGGGCAATTTTAGGTTCTTTAACCTAGGCATTTATGTCATACTTTTAGGTCTAATTATGTTCCCTCCAAATAAACTTTATAGGTTAATTCTTGAATAATCATTTTAGTGGGACAATTACAGGTCACTTTACGACTTTCATACACTGTTACAAACCCATATCCAATACATCACTAGCACTATTTCATACCAAATCAACTTCCCATTATAGTCCATATTTTATCTCATATTCTACATCTCATAATGCCACTAATATTGGCTCAAAATTCCATTCCAATTCATTATACATATGGTTCACATAATAGTCGAAGTTTATGCCATATTTAGATTACTTTTGTCTATGCCTTACAATTCCATTTCCAAGCCATTTCTTACCGCAATTCTGAATCTCATTTTTCATATCAAACCTATCATTTTACATGCCATATATTTAAACATTTTTACACATACTTCATGCAAAATTCATTCCACAAATCACATGCTCCTGAGACCATGCTAATCATGCACATTACATACCATTACATACCATACTGACCATGCCATCCCATAGCTTACATACCTCTCAACCAAGCTTCTCTATAACCATACACTTGCATTTTTCCCTAGTTTATCATAGATACATGTCAATACCCTTATTTTAGCATCCACACACATACATACATGACCTCTTAACCATGCCATGCCATGCCACACCATGTAGATGTCTCAACCATACATTTCACATATATATATTTATTATTTCATCAAATTCACCACCTACACATATTTCTATGCCAATACCTAAATTTGGTCATGCTTCACACATCATACACACTATATACATGCCATAGCTCATACTCACACCTCTTCTCCATATCAAGTACATCAGGATATCCATATATTTTTCATCAATTGTAACCCACACACATTATCTATAAACTGAGAAGGTTAATTCCCATCAAATATACCATTCATATATGTATTATACATAATTCCCAAGCTAAAATACCATATTACACCTCTCAGCCACAACATACACTACCCTTACTCTTGCACATACTCATTAACTACATATACCAAATACTTAATCTCATGTCATAGACATCATGCATTATAACACATACCTCATTCACATATCATACCAAGCCACCACAAGCCATGACCCTGTACATAACTCTCAGCCAATTAGAGATCATGGCCTTACATCTAATTACTTCACCAAGTCAACATACAAATCATCTTAATTATACTTAATTAACATTACACTAAGCCTACATCTATAATTCCCACACTATATATGTCTAATTTACAACTTCCATACACTAATTCAAAGGAATTCACAAGTAACCTCAATGTGGCATATTTCCACTCAATCAAATTCACATACCTTATCACCTTTAAAGCTTTTCATACACCAAAAAGGCATTCACTTGCCTTGTTGTACACTTTTCTCCCCTTAGCCTATAAACAACCACATTAGGCTTAAAAAATTCATAAAAAATTCCACAAGCCTCCAATTGAAATTCCATGGACATGAGGGGTCTTAGGATTATAAAATCCCCTAGGAAATAAAATAAAAAGAGAACACTTAAGCCTTGATATTTTGGCCACCACTTATGCAGACTTAAGCCTTTAATGATTTTTCTTGACTTCTGTGGACAACCATGGTGCCCAAAAGCCTTTAAGGATTAATTCTTACCTTATTAAAGTGATTTTTTGGTGGAAGAATGGTTGTTGTTTGTTAGTGGTTGGTGGCAAAAATGAAGAAGTTTCAATGGAGAGGGCATTAGATAGAGAAAGAAGGAAAAGAGAAGAAAAGTGGGGTGGAGGGTGGACATGCAAAGTGGATATCCATGTGGCCTCATGGCCTTTATATAATGGGGCTGGGTTACTCGGGTGGTGACACGTGTCATCTAAGTTTCCAAAAAATTCTTAATTTTGGCTAAAACTTTGGGGAATTTTTAAAATTCACTTGAACCTCAAAAAATTATCATGTTTATTCTAAAAATCCTCGATTAAGCCTATTTTAGGCTTGATAAAATTTCATAGCCAAATGCCACCAGTAAGATGGTTAACTAGTTTCCTTAGTTTACATGAAAATCTCAAAATTTGGGAAAAATAGTAAATGACCTCAAAAGTTTAAAATTCCTTCACCAATGGTGTTAGTGGAATTTTTATCCTTTAGCACAAGGTATTTTTAGGTCCATTCGGGCATATCCTAGGCCATTCTTGGCCTAAGTCCATTTGAGCCTACAGCCTACTTGATTTTAGCCTAAAATAAATTATTAATTCTACTAAATTTTTAATTTAGGTCTTTTTCATCATTTTATGGCTTGTTAAAGTTTCATGACTAGTGTGCCCCTTTTCGGGCCTTGCGAAGGTGACTCGACACTTTGAGAACTCTTTTTGAGCCTCAGTGGTAGTATTCATGGAGCCTTGATTTACAGTCATTACAATTCATCCCCTCTTAAGAAATTTTATCCTCAAAATTACTTGATGTAAACAAATGTTGATAATGAGCTTTCATCTGCTTCTCAACATCTTATGTAGCCTCTTCAGTATTCTAATGTTTCTATAGTACTTTGAGAAGTTATATGGATTTATTCCTCAGCTGCTTAACATCTCTAGCTAGAATATGTATTAGTTCTTCTCCCTAGCTCAGATCTAGCTGAACCTCAATCTCATCTACTAGTATTACATGAGAAGGATCTGATATATACCACTTAAGCAATAAGACATGGAACAATTCATGAATATGTTATAACTCTTGTGGTAAGGCTAGCCTGTATGCTAATGGTCCCACTCTTTCTGTAATTTTATAAGGCCCAATAAATTTGGGACTCAACTTCCTATTTTTACTAAACTTAATTATCTTTTTCCATGGTGACACTTTCAAAAACACTCTCTCACCCATTTTATACTTAATATCCCTCTTTTTTAAATTAGCATAAGACTTTTGCCTATTAGTGGGAGCTTTCAGTCTCTCCGTGATAAGTTAAACTTTATTCTCTGCATCTCTGATCAAGTCAATACTTGAAATCTTGCTTTCCCCAACTTCACTCCAACATAGAGGAGTTTTGCACCTTCTGGCATATAACACCTCATAAAGTGCCATGCCCAAACTAGCTTGAAAATTAATGTTGTATAAAAATTTAGCTAAGGACATGTATTGATCCCAACTACCTTTAAACTTAATAAAATAGCTATACAATATATCCTCTAACACTTGTATCACTCTTTCTAACTGTCTATTTATCTAAGGGTGGAAAACTATATTGTAAGTCAATCTAGTGCCTAAAGCCTCATGTAACTTCTTTTAAAACCTATAAGTAAACTTGGGATTTCTATCAAAAATAATAGCCACTTGCATGCCATAGAGTTTTACAATCTCATTTATGTAGAGTTTTGCCAATTTCTCTAAAGAATAATCCATTTTGATTGGAAAAAATTGTGTTGTCTTTGTTAGTCTGTCTAAAATTATCCACACAACATCCCATTTGTTTTTAGTCATAGGCAGTCCCATCACAAAATGCATTGTAATCTTTTCCCACTTCTATTCTAGAATTTCTATAGGATGTAGCAATCCAAAAGGAACCTAATGCTCTATTTTTACCTGTTGACATGTTAAACATATCACTATATACTTTACTACATCTTGCTTCATCCATAACCTCTAATAATGTGGTTTCAAGTCCAAATACATCCTTATATTACCTAGGTGCATAACAAAAGGAGCTTCATATGCCTCATTAAGTATCTGAACCTCAAGTCATTTGTATTAGGTGCACACAACCTACTATGGTAGAACAAATATATGTCTTCTCTCAAATAAAAGTCTACTGCCTTCCCCTTTTTCACTTTACCCATAATATATATCAATTGATCATCCTTCACCTATGCTTCTTTTATCTATTGCTAGAAATTAGGTTAAACATGTAATTTTACCAAGATAGCATTTCTCTCTATATACCTTAGTCTAGCCTTCATGGCTTTTAGTGTCACTATGAATTTTCTACTTAATGCATCTATAACAACATTAGCTTTTCCTAGATGATAATTTATCAGACAGTTATAGTCTTTTATTAGTTCTAGCCATCTTCTCTACCTTAGGTTCAACTCTTTCTAGGCAAGGAGATATTTCAAACTCTTATGATTAGTGCAAATATAACATTTCTCACCATACAAGTAATGTCTCCAAATTTTCAATGCAAAGACAATGGCAACTAACTCTAAGTTATAAGTAGGATAGTTTTTTTCATATGGTTTCAACTATCTTAAAGCATAAGCTACCACTTTTCCTTCTTACATTAGCACACAACCCAGTCTATTAAGTGAAGCACCACTGTCATAACAAAATCCCTCCCCCGTTCAGGTTAAATCAGAATAGGAGCTTCGATCAATATTTTCTTCAGCTTATCAAAACTCTCTTGACATTTTGCATCCCATTCAAATTTTACATTCTTTCTAAACAATCTAGTCATAAGTGCTGCAATCATTGAAAACCCTTAGAGAATTCTTTTGTAATACCCAGCTAATCTTAGGAACTCCATATTTCAGTCACATTCTTTAGAGGTTCCTATTCTCACACTACCTTAACTTTGCTAGGGTTAACTCTAATACCCTTTGCTGACACTATATGTCCTAAGAAAGCCATTTCATTTAGCTAGAATTCATATTTGCTCAACTTGGCATACAACTACTTCTCTTTTAATGTTTACAGCACATCCCTAAGTTGTTGTTCAAGTTCTTATCTAGTTTTAAAGTACACTAGAATATCATCAACAAACACTCCATAAACTAATTTAGGTATGATTGAAATACTCTATTTATTGAGTCCATAAAAGCTATTGGAGCATTAGTGAGTCCAAACAGCATCACTAGTAACTCATAATGTTCATATCTAGCTTTGAAAGCAATTTTTAAAATATAAGCCTCTTTAATTCTCAGCTGATTATACCTTGATCTCAAATCAATCTTGGATGTTTGTTCTTAACTATTACTTTATTTAGCTATCTGTAATCAATACACAACTACAATGACCCATCCTTCTTCTTTACAAACAATATAGGTGCTCCCTAAGGAGAAATACTAGGTTTGATAAAACCTTTATCTAATAAGTCTTGCAATTACACCTTTAGTTCTTTCAACTCAGTAAGTGACATTATATAAGGAGTAATGGATACAGCAGAGATACTAAGATACATTTTAATTTCAATGTCATGTTCCCTCTGTGGAGGTAATCCTAGCAACTTATAAAGAATGACATAAAAAAAATTAGAAATTATTATAATCTATTCATGGATAGGTATGGAAGTATTAGTATCAATAACATGTGCTAAGTATGCCTCACAGCCTTTATAGATGAATTTTCTTGCTATAACAGCTAAGATGAGATTATTCAAAAAACTCTCTCTCCTACAACTGTCACTTCCTACCCCTTTATAGTATAGAGGGTCAGTTTCTTATATTTACAGTCAAATATAGCCCGGTGTTTAGATAACTAATCCTTTCTTAGAATAACATTGAATTTATGGAAGGGTAGTTTAATCAAATCAATAGGAAATAATTGTTCATGAATCACCAATGGACAGTGCATATATATTTTGTTCACAGTCACACTCTGTCCTATAGGATTACTGACTTGAATATCAAGATCTACATGTTTTGGTTCTAATCCTCTATAATATGCTTATGTAGTGCATATATATGAATAAGTAGTTCATGGGTCTATTAATGCCAAAACTAGAACATCAATTACATAAAAAGTACCAGTTAAGACATCTAGAGCCCCTACTTCTTCATGAGCCCTAATTGTATATTCTCTAGCTAGTGCATAGGCTTTTGACCTTGTCCCCTGATTATTACTACTAGGCTATTCACTTTTAGCCTGTCTCTGCACCTTACCCTAAGGTGCTATTGATGCCTATGTACAAGCACCCTCTAGCTATCTTTGGGGACACCCTTTTCTATAATGGTCTTTGGACCCATAAATAAAGTACTGTCCCTTTCTTGCCTACCAGTATAGCCCACGATGCCTTTTGTGGCACACCCCATAAGGTAAAGGTGCCTTTCTAGCCATAGTGGTTGTAACACTAGAAACTGGATATAGTGGTCTAGGTCTAGACACTGTTACTTGCTTAGATGCTTGCCCAGATCTCTGAGATTATGTTTATCTATATGGCCGGTGCCGTAAATAAGACTATGCCTCTCTCTATCTTTGACTAGCACTTGTGGCTGAACTAGTTTTCCTACAGTAAACTACCTTTTCCTCTAAAGAACATCTTTCTTCTCTTATGCAATTTCCTCAATATCATATGTAGTTGCCACTAGAGCTGAGAAATCCCTAATCTTCATAGTTGATATTTGCATTCTCAACTCTACATTAAGCATTTTTTTTCAAATCTTTTGCACTTCCCTTTCTTAGTTGGAAGGAACTCCTCTGTAAACCTACTGAGTTTGGCAAAATCTTTTTCATACTTGGACATAAACCTTCTACCCTATTTCAATTTAAAGAACTTTTGTCTCTTCTTACCTTTATAAGACTCTAATATATACCTCTTTTTAAACTTCTCCTAAAAGAACTCCTAAGTGAGATTTGCTAATGTCTTTCTCCTTTTGATAATGTCCCACCAATGAAATGCCTCTTGATAGTGTATTTACTAATGTGTGTAGCATCACTAGGTTCAATTATGGCTATATCACCTACTTCTTATATTATTGTAGGAGAATAACTGGTTACTTCCTCTACTCATTCCTCTAGTGCTCTGTCGCTTATCTTGCTTTACTATAAAAATAATAGAACCTATCAGTCGCTTTGCAGTGTAGCATATCATAATAATCAATTCCTAGACATTGGCCACTTATGTAAAATACCTAAGAACACTTAACCTATGCTTTTATACCACTAAATGTGACACCCCCTACTAGATTCTCGAAGAAACTCAATAGGCAATGCACTTTTTGCTAGGTCACCCAGTCTAAAATTTGCCTAAGTTTTCACTCCTTAAAACTTATAGAGTATTTATAATTTGAGTAATTATTACTTAAATCTCAAGTCTATCACTTAGACATTTTTAATAGGGTATATTAAGTCCTAAAATTCATTAAATAGGCTATTATAAAGTCCATAGAACTTTGGGCAACACAACAACTACCTCGGTAACATTTTGAAAATTTTTAACCTATAAAAAACACTTCTAATAATTCTTATCACATCTACTATCACATTTTAGACCCTTCTAGTCCTCCATTATCATTAACCTATTCATTAAAGTCATTCAGTCATCACACAAGCCTTAGGCCTAGAACATCAAAATCAGACAGGAATTTAAATCCATTCAGATTCACATGCCTGTTTATTTACATCATATGTATAACTTAATATTACTGACTCTAGCAACTTAATAACCTATAGTATTTACGTGAGTGCCTATTAAAACCATAAAAAAAATACAGATGTAATACCCTTCAATGCCTCTATTGTTACACTATACAAAACTTGAGGCTAAACTGTTACTTGTTGTTACCTACGCACAAAAACACTGGTACACTAAGTATGAAACTCAGTGGTGAATTTAAAGGAATAAAATCATGTCAATGCAAGCACACAGATGAGCAGACATGCAATGGAATGTATGAATGCAATACATATTATCTATACAGCCAAATAATATTATTTTATTAATTTTAGTAAAAGCTAATATTATTTTATTACTGGTCCAATATTTAATTATTTAAGCTCCAGCCCTATTATGTTGTCTTTAATTTATGCATTTTAGTTTTATCATCAAGTGAAATACTTAATTTAAAAATGATCACTAACTAGGCAGACAACATTTCAAAACACTAGACTAAGAGGGAACACAAATTATGCAGTGACCTATATTTTACACCTCGACCGCTGCACTAGTTCTGTCTAATAATGGGGATCAATTCATAGAAACCTCCCAAAACTAGACCGTAGATAGTAGGGATTAGTCTTTAGACCTCCAAATTCCAACAAACATCAACAAATATTCCAATATGGATAGCAAGGATCGGTCAATAGACCTCCTAGATCTAATGCTCACAATCAAACATCACGATATGGATAGTAGGGATCAGCTTGTAGACCTCTTAAATCCAATAATCATAATCAACCCTCACAATAAAGATAGCAAGGATCAGTCCACAGACCTCCCAAATCCAATAATCACAATCAACAAATATCTAGTAGCTGCCAATCCTTAGGTGATCGATCAACCCATCTAGTGGGTGTTTAACTAATGCGCTATCTGACTTCTATTTATGTTTATTTTATTACTGATCATCATTTTTAAATTATTTAGAATTAATTAACTATCAATTATGAATTTATTTCAACAGTCCAATTTTGACCCAGAAAGTTATAGGTCTATATCGATCATACCAGACAGTTATAGGTCATTTACAAGAGGTAGTTTTAGGTCCTTTTACCTAGGCATTTATAAGTGTAATTTAAGTCCATTTTATGTCATACTATTAGGTCTAATTATGTTCCCTCCAAATAAACATTATAGGTCAATTCCTAAATATTCATTTTAGTAGGATAGTTACAGGTCACTTTACGACTTTCATACACTATTACATGCTCATATCCACTACATCAGTTGCACCATTTCATGCCAAATCAACTTGCAATTGTAGGCCATATTTCATCTCACATTCTACATCTCACAATGCCACTAATATTGGCTGATAATACCATTCCAATTCATTATAAATATGGTTCAAATAATTGTCTTAGTTTAGGCCATTTTTAGATCACTTTTATCTATGCCTTACAATTCCATTTCCAAGCCATTTCTTACCCCAATTCTCAATCCCATTTTTCATATCAAACCTATCTTCTTACATGCCATATTTTTATACATAGTTACACATACTTCATGCTAATTGATTCCATAAATCACATGCTGATGACACCATGCCAATCATACACATTACATACCATACTTACCATGCCATCTCATGGCTTACTTACCTCTTAGCCAAGCATATCTATGACCATACACTTGCATTGTTCCATAATTCATCATACATGCATGCCATATACCCTTATTCTAGCATCCACACACATGCACACATGACCTCTCATCCATGCAATGCCATGCCACTCCATGCATATGTCTCAACGATACATGTCACACACATATATGTGCATTGTTTCATCAAATTCACAACCTACACATACATTTCTATGTTAATACATAAATTTGATCATGTTTCACACATCATACCCATTACAGACATGTAATAACTCATACTCACACCTCTCGACCACATCAAGTACATCACCATGTATATATTTTTTCATCAATTTTAACCTACACACATTACCTACATACTGACCATGTTAATTCACATCAAATATACAATTTATATATCTATTATACATAATTTTGAAGCTAAAATACCACGTTACACCTCTCAACCACAACATACACTATGCATACTCGTGTATATACTCTTCAAGTACACATACAAATCACTTAATCTCATGTCATACACATCATGCATCATAACACATACCCTATTCACAAATCATACCAAGCCACCACAAGATGCGACCTTATACATACCTCTTAACCAATTGGGGATCATGTCTTTACATCTAATTTCTTCACCAAGTTAACATACAAATAATCCTAATTACTCATAATTAACATTACATTAAGCCTACATCTATAATTTGACACTATACATCTCTAATTTACAACTTTCATACACTAATTCAAAAGAATTCATAAGTAACCTCAGTGTGGCATACTTCCACTCAATCAAATTCACATACCTTATCACCTTTAAAGCTTTTCCTATATCAAAAGGCCTTCACTTCCCTTATTGTATACTTTTCTCCCTTTGGCCTACATATACGCACACTAGGCTTAAAAAATTCACCAAAATTTTTACAAGCCTCTAATAGAAATTCAATGAATATGAGGAGCCTTAGGATTATAAAATACCCTAGGAAATAAAATAAAGAAAGAAGTAATCCACTTACACAAGGACTTGAAATTTCAACCATCATTTATGTAGACTTAAGCCTTTAGTAATTTTTCTTGACTTCTATGGACAACCATGGTGCCCTAAGCCTTTAAAGATTAATTCCTACCTTATTAAAGTGATTTTTAGTGGAAGAATGGTGGCTGTTTGTCAGTGGTTAGTGGTAAAAATAGAGGAATTCTTATAGAGAGGGCATCGGGTGGAAAAAGAAGGAAAAAAGAAGAAAAGTGGGATGGAAGGGTAGACTTGCCAATTAGATATCCATGTGGTCCCATGGCCTTTATATAGTGGGGTTGGGTGACCCGGGTGGTGACATGTGTCACCAGAGCCTCTCGAAAATGCTTAGTTTCGATTGAAATTTTGTGGAATTTTTAAAATTTACTAGAACCTCCAATAAATTATTATGTTTATTTTTAAAATCCTCAATTAAGCCTATTTAGGGCCTCATATAATTTCATGGCCAAATACCACCAATAGGATAGTTAACTAGTTTCCTCAGTTTATGTGAAAA
Organism: Hura crepitans; assembly: GCA_948208565.1. NCBI lineage: Eukaryota > Viridiplantae > Streptophyta > Magnoliopsida > Malpighiales > Euphorbiaceae > Hura > Hura crepitans. Next base: position 12,737 of record CANXYI010159752.1, read on the forward strand.
TCTCAAAATCTAGGAAAAATAGTAAACAACCTCAAAAATTCAAAATTCCATCACCATTAGTCTTAGGGGAATTTTAACCTTTATGGTATAGTATTTTTAGGTCCGTCTAGGCACATCTTGAGTCATTCCCAAACTAAGTCCATTTTAGCCTACAACTCACTAGATTTTAGCATAAAATAATTTATTGATTCTACTAAAATTTTAATTTACGTCCTTTTATCATTTTATGGCAGGTCAAAGTTTCATAACCAGTACGTCCCTTCTTAGGCCTCGTGAAGGTGACCCAACACTCCGAGAACACTTTCTGAGATTCAATGGTACTATTCGTAGAGCCTTGACTTATGGCTATTATAGAATCATTTCCAACTTTAAATTGTGGAAATTGATCCAAACCATTTTAGATAAACTCCAAAAGTCATCAACACATTTTTTGATATGTAATGATTAATTTAATATGAAACATTTTCATTGAAAGTCATGAAACTCATGGCAAATAAAAGTGACAAAGTCAGACCATTTACCAAATAAAAAATTTGACAATCTTGACAATCAAGCAAGTTTATCAATCAAATTGATGTGCAAGCAATTTTTACCATTTAAAGAAATTTAATTAAAATCATATAAATCTCATATACATGAAAAATTAATTTTTGAATTTTTAGAAAACAATTAAATTAATAAACATATCATATGTGACAAATTCAGCTAAAAGAGTTTAAACCTTAAAGTTCAATTTAATCATTTTATAATTTTATTTTAATTTTTAATTTTTATGCACATATCATCTGAATAAAAATCAAAATTTAATTTATCATATACCAGATTAATTCATTCAAAAATAAATTTAATCAAAATTTGTATACAAAATTAAAAAGGGCTCTTTTCCCTATGCGTATTGACCTTTTATACGCGTAAGAGGATTTCCTCCTTGATAATTCAACCACTTCAATGCATAGAAAAGTAAAAATCTAATTTCAAAATATCCCAAATTCATATTTAATAACATTAAAATAAATTTGAAAAATCAAAATCAGATAAAAACAGACAGATCAACCAAAAATGCATAATATCAT
>CANXYI010159778.1:0-10278 GCA_948208565.1 Hura crepitans
CTAAGTATAAAAATACTCAGTGGTGAATTCAATCATTAAAACTTTGTCCAGTAATGAATTCATGCATAAAATTTGTATTTTATTCTATACTGATGGCCCAAGTTCCATTTAAAGTGTTATCATGCAAAATTACCATTTTATCTCTAGGGTGTTTTTATCTGTAGTTATCTAATTACTTATCACAAGTCATGTAATAACCTTTTTGGCTCACATAAATTATTTAATGTAGTTATTAACACTTATAGCATGTATACTTTACATTAATCAATTTATTTAAACACAGAGGTGTAAAATTACCAAAATGCCTCCAGGTTTGTATTTCATCAATACTCGTAAAATATGACCTAACCATGCTTAATTTTTATCTCCATGACTATTTTGATAATTCATTTGATTTAATTCACTGGCTCGACTAAGAAGATGACACTTAAAAACACTAGATCTAAAGGGAAAATAAACTAGTGCAGTGGTCTCCATTCTAGACCTACGTCGCTGCACTAGCATATGTACCATAACAGAGATTAGTCTATAGCCTCTCTGGACACAATTAAATAATATCTGGGTCACATGATAGAGATTAGCCCGTAGGGCTCACCAATCACAAATGAACACTATCAAAAATGTGACATAATGGAGATCAGCCCGTAAGCTTCCCCAGCCACTAATAAAATTTATTGCCTGAACATCAGACAACTAGTAGCTACAAAACCCTATATTAACCGGTCAACGGATCTAATAGGCCAAGTAGTTCATTTTATGTTTATTTATTAACCAAAAGTGTTCTTATACTATTTTAGTTGCAATAATAGACAGTTATAAATTTTATTACACAGTCTATTTTTTAGCTAGTCTGGTACAGCCACATTTTGGCTCTATCGGGTAAAAATCCCTAAATAAATTTTAAGTTCTGTTATTACCAATATCCAAGATTTAATATGTTATAATCTATCATAGCATTAATTTTTAAGAAATTAACACTTTTTGTCTAGTGATATTTTTGGTTTAGGTAATGGTCAACTAGATAGTTATAGGTCATTTCAACCACTTTTCAACTCATAATTCTGAGACTATTTTAAGTCCACTTTTAGTGCAATTTTCAACAAAGAAATTTATATATTCCATAGGCCTAAAGCTAACATATACTAGGCCATTTACAAGGCCAAACCATAGGCTCAAAAACTATTATACATAATCATAATCACTAGCCCTCAAAGGCATACAAATAAACATAGTTTCCATTTATAATCCATAGCCCTTATGGGCAAAGTTTCAAGCCACTTTTTATACATGAGTGCTAATTTAGTTTTAAGTTATTTCAACTTGCTTTTCATGTCATTACTTGAAGAGATTTCATGCCCTTTTTAAGGTATACATTACCTATGTTCAGACCAATAATAATTTACTTATATATTCAGGCTTAAGTTTAACATGCATAACATAATTCACATTATTTCATTTTCCATGCCATATCTCATGAGTTAACTTTCAGGTGTGACTAGTCTAAGGCATTAATCATACATTCCATTAGTATTCATTTTACAATCATGCATTAATCAATAACATAGTTACACTTGCATACATGCCTTGATCATTTTATGCCATTCAAGTGGCCATAAGCTTGTCATATGCCTTAACTACACCTAATTTCCATACTTTCATGCACAATTCAAGTCATATCATACCAACCCAATTACTCATACATTATAAGTCTAAGGCACATGAAATTTCTAACCTTGAATAGTACTTAAGACCACATTAAACAAGCCACACACCTTTACACACATGTACAAGCTCTCGGCCACACTTATATTACACATTAAACATGCATTCTTTCATACCTTTACACACAATACCATTTACTTTCAATTCCACCATGATCAACATAAATTTCAAGTATCTAAAACACACTTTAACATACCTTAATTCATGCACCCATCTCAACCAAACTAAGCTTGGAGATTAGAATTAATCCTTTTCATCAATTACTCACACCATTCTCATTCCCTCAAACCATGTACAATAAATCATCAAAAAGTCACCTATCCAAGCTACTTTATAGCCTCAAACCATTCATAAACTCAAGAATTATCTACTGGAATTTAAAGGCATAAAGTGAATGAAGGAATTCACTTACCTTTTTCACTTGAAGATGCAATCACCACCACTCTAAGGCTGCCAACTTCAATTCTAGTCCTATGGTGACTTTCTCTCTTGCTCTTCAAGCCCTACATCCCCCCAAATGTTAGGCACCCCAAAGAACCATTTTTGACCTAGAGAATTTAAGAAAACTCAAAGAAAGGCCATCAAAGCTCAACTTTTTCCCTTACTAGACTGGTTCTAGCCCTAGGACTTTTGGGGATTTTTAATTTCTTCATGAAAGCTCTCTTTGCCTTCATTCCACTTTTGGAAATTCACTAACATCCCAAAGGAATTTTTAGAACCCAAAAACTCTAGAAAATCTTTAAGGAAGAAGAAGAAACTCCCCCTCTAAGCTATTGAGGCTTCACTGGCCACTACAGCAAGGGAGGAGTTTCCTTTCTCTTATTTAAGTGTTATCCACTTGGCATTAGGCCACCTAGAAAAATTATGGGTAGGTCCCACACCCACTCGAACAATCCCAACATGTCTCAATTTTTTAGAAAACTTAAAAAATTCACCAAAATTCAATTAGACCTCTAAAAATTACACTATTTGTTATAAAATTCCTATTTTAATCCCCTCTAACTGCTCCTAAATTTTCATGGCCAAATTCCATCGATAGGATAATTTTTAGACTACCTCGATTTGTATGCCAACCTTAAAAATTATGAAAATTTGTGAACGACCTTTGATTTCAAAAATTCTTTCACCAGTGGACTCAATGTAATTTTTGAGCTTCAGGGTCCACTACTTTTGAGTCTATTCGAGCACATCCTAGCTGAAAAAATTTTTATTCCACCGAAAGGTAGCTTATAGTATGAAATGAATTATTAGTTCTACTAAATTTTTTTAATTTTGCTCGGTTCATCAAATTAAAGCCCCTCAAAGTTTCATGACCAGCGTCACTGCCTCAATTTATATGCAAGTGACCCGGCACCCTAGATGCACTTCTCAAGCCTAGTGGCACTATTCACGGAGACTCAGAGCATGGGTGTTACATGTTTGTTTTCTCTCCTACAATATCTTTTGCTTTTCTTACAAACATACACCATTTGGGGTTTTGAAAATTTTAAAAATTTCTACATAACTCTAAATCAAAAACTATCTACATGACTAATCATGGCTTACTTAGGACTAAAACAAAAGAAATTAAAATTAAAAAAAAAAAAGCACTTCTACTCACTTTAGGCTCTATTCATCAAGTGCTCACAACTCTAACTCTAAGCACTTTCTTCATATTCTATCAGTTGGAAGAGCATTAGAAAGTTATGGAGGCAAAGATTGATATAAATTTTTAATGAAAATGGCTTAATATTATTAGAGAAATTAATGAAAAAAGAGAGGGAGGAGAAAGAGGGGTGGCATCAGCTTAAGTGGGAAAAGGGAAGAAAGAAGGTGGGTTGGCACATGTGGCCATCCCACATATGTACACCCTTTTATATTAGATACTTAGATGCCCCAAATTAAACCACATGTCGATCTGATGGTCTATTTTAATCTAATTTTCATTTCAAACTTTTAAAAATCAAAATAATCATTTAAGGCCTCTAAAAATCACACTTTTAGTGGTAAAAATCCTCACTAGGTCAACTGTTCACTCACATAATTAAGAAATTGCGAATAAATATCAAATGACCTTAGAAAATTAAAATTTCTTCACTATTAGATTCTTTAGAATATTTAACCTTTAGGGTATGCCATTTTTAGATCCATCCAAGCATATCCTAGGTCTCTCCTGATACAGTGCCAACTGAAGTCACTATTCACTTATTCCTAGCCTAAAATGATCTATTGGTTCTACTAAAAGTTTTAATTTTTTTTTGTTTTCACCATTTTTAGGCTCGTTAAAGTTTTTTTACTAGTACTTCCCCTTTAGCCATGATAAGATACCTCGAGTCCCTAGGAGAAACTATTCATGCCTCGAGAAGTATGATTAATGAAACCTCTTTTCTCAGGTATTACATCTAGTGAGACTGATCCTTGCCACTCTAGTATTAAAAGGTTCTAATGAACTAATCCTTGTTATAAGGTGGAGTTTGGTAGGTGTAACTATCGAAGACCAAAATGTGGGCCACTAAACAAGTTGGATCCAGTTATCAAGTGTCTTAAAGCATAGGCTTTCCATTATAGGCCTAAAATAGAATAAAAAGGTAAATGGACATAATTATAAAATTAGAATTATATACTTTAATTTGATTAAGTGGGGATATAGGAATAAGACTTAAATGATCTAGATGATAAACCACCAAACTATAAGAAACTAGATTTAATGTTAAATTACTGACTCATAGCCGAAATAATTGAAAAGACATGTATGTAAAAAGGTGATGGAATAGTGTGTGTTATATGTATGCATGATACAAGTTATGTTACATTAAATTCAACATTGAGTGTATACTCAATGTATCAGTGTTCCCGATGTTCAAGTAGAAGACAGTAGATTGTTGCTCAGCCTCAACCTATAGGGTAGTTGCTAATCTCCTTTTGGGTATTTGTTCTAACACTTTTGTACTTCTAATAGATAGAGGCATTCATATTTATAGAGTCAAAGCCTAGTCATGTACATTTGTTATATACTAGTTTGATATTTCTTGGTCTGTAATTATTTAGATAGGTTATACTCGATGTGTGTGTGTATATATATATATATACATACATATATATATATATATATATATATATATATATATATATATATATATATATGTATATATGTGTGTGTGTGTGTCTATGTTTATGTGCATATGTATGTGTGTGTGTGTGTATGTTTATATGTGTGTGTGCTATTAAATGACATATGGGTCTAAGACCTTATGTATACGAATGCCTAATATTGAGATAAGTATTAAGGGGACTAGAAAGATCTAAGATATGTGGCATGTCTGTGGATGAGTATAAAATTGCTTTTGTACTAGTTAAAATTTTTCATTTTTCACTCAATCACCGTGATGTTACCGTAATTTTTGTTAAAAGTAGTCTATCTAAAATTGTCTCATAATTTGATCATTATAGATCAATACAGTAATAAAGAGGTAGGAAATAAGTAAATGGTATTAAAAATAATATGGAAATAGGAATAAGATTGTTGAGTTTGTAAAAGTTAAATGAATGCCAAGCAAGGGTAGAATCAGGATGAGTGACCTTCTAGAAGGTAGCATCTCTTATCTAGTCTCATTAGGGATTGGGTAAGGGGTGTTACATTTTGTGCTAGTTCATGAGAGCCATTAAACATACATCCCATCTTAGTACTTTGGTCTATGAGGGCCACCATACCTTATAAACTGTTATGATTTCATATTGATTTTCATATGGTTATTTTGGTAAAGGTACAACCACTAGTAGGTCTAATAGTGACATTGCACATTTTTTCATGCAAGTGTAACCATAAGGTGGTTTAATAGGATTGCTACATAATTATGATATCCTATTATATTGGTGCAGTAGCCATTTGCTCCAGAATGTGAACCATTGCATGCTTTATCCCCCTAGTTAGATTATTGTGTTTCTGTATGTTGAATATGGGCTACCTAAATTAATTAGTTAATAAAGTATGAATACTACTAAAAATTGGAATTTTATCAGTCAAGCAATAATTATTTTAATGATCAAACTTGTTTATAGAATAAAAGTTATTTAACTCCAACTATATTTAAATTTGTCATGACAAAAATAAAAAACTAAATGAAGGAAATCACTATGGTAATACAAAGTGTCTATTAAGACATTAATAAGTATCAGTAATTAATGCAGTCTATTATAAGTAAGAAGGTTTAATCTCAATTACTCATTAATAAGAGAATTATGGAAAATGGTTTATACTTTTATTTATAAAGAAAAGGTTAATCACTTATTATGTGTGGTTTATATTCTTACAAGTTAAATGACCATTGAATAGGTTATATTTATATGTATCTTTGGTTATAACATATGAGTGTTATAAATATAAATATTATTATTTTTGTGATGTGTACTTATGTGCTTGCAACTTATGTATATGTTTCATTAAATACACCATTGAACATTATTGCTTAGCATACTGGCTTTTGCTAGTGCGTAGGTAGTAAACGAGAGTATAGTTTACAGCCTCAAGCAAAGAAGTGCAAGTTAATATGCTATATTTGACATCAAATGAAAGTAGGTACATAACAATAATAGATTATCTCTCATGTTTATGTGAAATTTGTGGGTCCAAGATTACATGATTATAGACATGTGTTTATGGATAATAGTAGGAGTTTTAAATATTGATTAACAGAGATAATAAAGGTATAAAGAATGTGATACTTAAGTTCATTTGATCTCTTTCATTTAGATTCCACAACTAGATCGAGTTAGAGATGTTACCGAAGACATTCTATATCTAAATCGGCTATCGACTAGATATTGGGGTGTTGCATTTAGTGGTATTAGAGCTTTGGTTTAGTAAGTTCTTGGAATATAAGGTTATACATGAGAGCCATAAGATGTAAGTGGTATGTCATATGGGTTTGCACTACATGAGGCTAATAAGTGTTTATAAATTGAAAATGAGTTATGGTTGCTATTGTTTTACCTCTATTACCAATATATCCAATGCTAACATAGGCTTCTAAAAGGTATATACATTGATGCCCTACCTTTTGGGCTTATGATAATAACTAGAGATAGGATTAAGTAACTACACAAGAAACCTACATTTAGGGCCTATGATGATAACTAGAGATAGGCTCAAATAATAAGGTAAGGAACCTAGAACATTGGTTCGCATAGAACCCAAACTTCATGCAATAAGGTTTGCACTAATCAATAAAAACCTAACTTAAAATAGTAAAGCACACAGCCTATGGTTCAACTTGACAAGCAAAAGCCCATGTCCTCACAAACTAAAATAAACTGAGCCTAGAATAAGGCCTAAGGCATATAAACTAGTCGAGTAAACCTAAAGCCAAAGGCTATATGGAATTAGAAACTATGGTCTATACGGACCAATAGTTAAAAAGCTTCTAGAAACTCAATATTCCTATTTGGACTTTGACTTTTAATCCTATCAAGATTCTCTCTCTTCAAGATGGGAGAACTACCAACTAAGCCTATAAATACCCCTTATAAGATGAAGAAAAGGGGATCAAAGATGAGGAATTTTGAGGATTCAAAACCCACAGTTTTGAGAGTTTAGGTGTTGATTCCAAAGTAGGATTTGATCAACTAGTCTTTATCTTACACTAAAAAATAATCTTTCTTTTTGAAATCCAACCATTGCTTTATTGCTTAAAGCTTTTTATAAGGTAAGATCTGATGCTTGTTTTGTTCAACATCTTCATCAATTTATTTTGTGTCATTTCTGTAATTAAGGATCTCCTAAGATTAATTAACATGTGAGGTTATTCTATGTAATCCCCAAATCGATTATAGGAGTAGGATAATATTTTGTACTATTCTGACTATTTTTAATCGTTATGATGTAATCATTCTAGAATTGACACCTTAATTGCACATCTAAATACATGATGAGGTCTGCACAAACCTACTATTTGAATGTGCGCATAGTATGTAGCCCATACAGACTATTGTTCGATAACAGTCTTATGTTTACCTTGTATGTTATGTTTTAATGCATTCCATGTACCTTGTTGATCTGCCTTTACATCTTTATCATCTTGTGTGATTGATGTGTTCCCTAATATGCATGATTGTAAATATTTTGAAATTGATGTGTTGTATGCACAGACTCCTATTCATGAGGATTATAGTCCATGTGTAAATATATGTTTTGAAGAATATATGTTTTAAGTGTGGTTTGCACAGACTCCTTTTCATGAGGAGTGTAGTCCACATGGATATATGTTTTATGCATGTGTATTCTACCTTTTTGTCCACACGGACTCCCTATCACAAGGAGTATAATCCGTATGGACATGTATTCTAAAATCCAGTTCTTAATAATATTGTGATGATAGAGTTACGTTCTTTTTTGCATTATTATTTTTTCATCTTTTTATTTATGGCAGTTATTTTAGCATATTCCATGAAAATTCATATTTGCATGTAAATCTATGGCTTATATGGTTATCATTCCATTTGACACTATTTTTTGGTCCTTATAAACCTCTATTTGTGTTACTAATCATTTTCCTTGAGTTGTGTAAGAGTCACCATTCTTATTGGATATGAGGTCTAGATAGACATATTAGCTGTGACACATTATAGTCCACATAAAAATAGACTAAAGGTCGTAATGAGTTTGCACGGACTTGCTAATGTAAAGATAGGGCCAATAGTTAATTCCTTTCTCGCTTATTTGGTTTTGTATCTTTTATATATCTTTTTTTATTTTAGGTTGTAATAAATAGTTTAATAACTTGTTTACACGTAAAAAGCCTAACCTCACATCAATAAGGTAGTTTATTTAGTTTTGTACCTTTTATTTCTTTTGTTCACTATAGGATGTAATAAGTAGTTTCATAACTTGTTTTACACATATAAGCCTAATCACACATCAATGATTTTTTTATCAAATTAATTACTGTTTTCTAAATAAAACAATTTTGAGCTTTTCTTAATAAAAGTCACATAAATGTGCATTTTAACAATGGCTAATCTCTTAGAGATAGGAGTTAGATAATTGCTACCAATTCTAATGGAATTACATGCAGTTGTTAGGTCAAACAACAACTAATGAATGACCCGATTTATGGATGTTTAATATACACATATGTTTGTTGTATATTTTGAATATTGCAATTTATTTTTATGTGAAAAGGTGACATGTATGCTTTTAATTAAGATGCTTGTTTGCATGATATGGGATTGATAAACATTTAAATATAGAGGAAAGTATATTATTAGTGCATAGAAAAGATATAATTCTAAACCCATCCTAGGCAAAAGATTAGTGGTCCTGGCATAGAGACAATGGTGAATCCAAACACTAACCCCCTCATCCTCGATAAAATAACAAAACTCTATAGTGGTGACTCCACTATAGACTGAGAATTGAATCTGAAAGTGCTTAAATAATATACCTTCTAACATTTTAATTTTTATCAGTCTCATGCATTTCATCTTATATAAACTATGTCCCTTTTTTCTTTAGATGGCATTGCAAACCATAAACAAATTTTTCATTCAAGAATAGGGAACTACTAGCATATCTATATATCACAAGCTTACTACCTTTGAGTCTTTGAAATGGTGAACTAATCGATCGCCATTATCCTTAATTAGAAAGACCTGTTAGGAGGGACCCCTACTTGTAGGAACCATAAAGCCTTTTTTAGACCAAACTATTAAGCCCATATAGTTAAGCTTAGCAACTTCCCATAGGTTGTATGACCTTAAGTGTTTGTGATCATATTATGATTGCTATATAGGCCTATTACATTTAACCTTATTTGAAGTGGGGCTAAGCCCATTATGCCTTTTATCTTAAATAGGCCTAACCTAATTTCACCTCAAACAAGACTTAAATGTCGTAGGCCATATTCTTGCATGCACTTTAAATATGAGAGATTATTAGGCCTAAATTGACCCATAATCGAGCCTATGCATCCCCCGATACTGCTTAGGTAAGCATGCATAGGAAGAATTGCTAAGACCACATGTGTGGGAGTAATAAGCTTGGAAGGCTTATTGCTTGTGTTTGTCCTTATACACCCTAACTCGTATCCTTTCTAACATTACATTGACCTGCTACGTAACATAAACTATGCATCCTTCTTATTTTCTATGTACCATGTGTATATCTTGTTTCAATGCACATGCATAACACTATACCTACAACATGACATAAACTTGGTATCTTTCTTTGTATCTTATAGACTTTTACATTTCCATCCAAATACTCATACATTAAGTATGCTTCACACTAGCATGTGACGTGCTACCCATGCATCAAAGGTTGTCATCTTGTAAAGGATCATTAACTTCTTACTCATACATCATGTAACTATCCATATAATGTATCCACACATTTACATCATTCATGTATAAGGCACATAGCATATATCATGTATCATCCTAAACAAATCATGTATTATCACTAACCCCTATGTTTTTCATCCATTATTGATTCGTCTACAATCCACTAAAAAGAATGATCATGCTTAGAGACGAACAAGTGATGAAGACCATGCTAAATAAGGTCCTTCAAGATATGGAGAA
>CANXYI010159828.1:0-14346 GCA_948208565.1 Hura crepitans
TTTCAATTCTTCCAATGGCCAAATAAACAAGTTTGGATTCCATAGAAAATGTTAAATTTTCTGCTATGCATGATCTATGGAAAATCAACACAAGTATGTTTAAATGTCATGGTCCCAAGGCAATTAATGGTTCACCTCGACTTATATTGCACTGAGTATGCTAATGTATGTTAGATATCTTAACTTAGTGAAATACATTGGCTTAAACATATCCTTCTTGGTAAAGTTGTTAGGGTGTCAGCTACATGATTTTTTTCTTCGAATATGGCAGAAGGTATATCTATTGAATGCTTTTGACAAATTTATGACTATTCTAATATACCTTCTTGGGTTCTTATCTTTGACCTCCCAATTACCCTTTGCTTGCTATATTACAAATATGGAATCCCTATATACATCGGCTATTTTAGCCCCCAATAGGAATAGAGTTTTAATGCCATGGATGCATGCTTTTTATTTAGCAATATTGTTGGTGGCTAAAAAGTCCAACTTTCTTACAAAGAACATGTGTTCCTTTTCTGGACTAATATTTATTTTTTCAAATTTTTTAGTAGTCTCAATTTTTTTCTCTTTCCTCAGTGGTAGTATCATGGGCAATTAATATATTTTTAGGTTATTCATTTATGCCAAGATTGAGGGGTTAGTTTTGATGCAATTAATGTCAAAAATGCTCATGTAATGATCAATGTAATTTATGTTGCCATCTAGAAAAATATCACACAAATAAGCAAACTCAATTTTCCATTTATTAATAAGAAAATTGTTCACCTCAAAGAGGTCAGATAAATACAATTCATCATAAAACAAATCATTATCTAGATTAGGTACATCTTCAGTTATGGTTAGATAGATTTCTTCAGTTCTGTAAAGGTGCGAAAGATCTCTTCCTCAAATTATTGAACATGCTTCAAGTCTCATGATTTCTATTCTATGACATATACAAATATCTCAAACCCTAGCTTATAACAACTAGCTATTACTATTAGCTCTAGGGTCCTATCGTACTTGGTCTTCCTTTACTTCACAAAGTTATCTCCTAAGCTATTCTATTTTTACATATGATTGTCCTCTAAACTTAGGTCATACCCCAGTCCTCTAGTGTCTTTTTAGTTCTTGATCTATAATGGCTTTGTCATCCCTCGAAGGATTTTGCCTAGGCTAGCTCCTAGTAAGAATTTCATTTTTTTCATAATCTTAGACACTGTGGGGTCTATGAAATCTTAATATATTCTAGCAATAACAAACCCATTGAATGGCTAGTTCACAATGGCGAGAGTAGACACTGCATGATTGACTTCTACTTTGATTGTAATTATACTATCTTCATATGAGAACTTAATCATTCGGTGTAGAGTTAAAGGGACCCCTAACTTATGGAATTAAGGCTAACCAAGTAGTATTGAAAAGGTGGCTAGGATGTTAATGACTGTGAATTCAACTTCATAAATAATAGGCCCCACTTAGACCTTAATGGTGAATGAGCCTTTGACTTGTTTTCTTATGTCATCATAGGCTTTAATGGTGATCTTAGAAGGCACTAAATCTTCCTTCTTAATACTTAAAACTATTAAGATCTTGACTAGGCACACACATAATGATTAGCCATTATCTACCATAGCATACCCTGTCTTCTTTTTATTCACCTTAGCTTTGATAAAGAGTGGTCGGTTATGCTCTCTTTTTTCCAATGGTATGTCCTCATCTGAGAAGGTGATAATCCTAGTTCTCTCAATTTCCATGACCTAGACTTGCTCTTCATGTGTAGTAATGGTAAGTACTAAAAACTACCCCAAGCCTTTAACTACTTTCTATCTGTGGGACTGTGAGAACATCAATAGATCCCATATGCTAATGTAGGCTTAGTTTTTCTTTAACTATTTAAGTTCCTTATCATTCTAGTTTTCCTTGGCTTTGGTCTCGTATTTTTGGAAGATCTTACAACTTTTCTCAACTTTTCCCCCTATTTCTCCCTTAACCAATATTTGCTCTCTCTTACCCTTTTCGAGATCCTCATCAAAAGATCTATACCAAAAGCCTTTGCTCTCTCTAAGCTCACTTTCACTCTCATTCTCCTAAAAGCCAATTATGAGGATAACCTTGCTTACTCTGACACTATCACTTATCTCATAGTCAGACCCATAGATATCTCTCAGACATAATATTTGGGCAACCCAAATTTGAGAAGGCATAAGGTCTGATGATGTTTAGGAAGTGAGTTTGACTGGGCCTCTGGATTGGTTATCTGCTATGTGTCAATTAACTCCTATATGACTTTTTTGATGACCTTATAGTTATCTATAAGGTGGCATATTCTCTTATGGTAGGCATAATACTAATCATGCCTGTGATCAGAAGGCATATGACTATTCTAAGGTTAAGGCTTGTCCTTTTGAATCCCTTATTTTGATAGGCTATTTCCAAGTTAATGGCAATGCCCTTCAACTGCTCTTAAGTAGAGATGCCTTTAGCCGTAGACCCACTGTTCATGTAACTATTGGCATTCTAAATGAACATTTTTATGTTGTTGATGTTATTAGGCTTATTTCTCATATTCAACACTTTAGACCTCTATCATTCAAGATAGTTCGAGAAGGTTTCATTGGGCTTCTGTCTCGCCAAATTTAAGACCTTTTAGTGTTACCTTAATGCTGGCATTATTGGAATACTATCTATTGAAGGTCCTTGCTAGTTTAACCTAATCTTTTTTAACTCTCTTCTCTTGGTAGTGATATAAATCCAAAGCTTAGCTAGTAAGAGACATACTAAACAGGCTCATTATTTGATCTTCTAAAAGGCTAGTGGTTTACATGGTTATATCATACTACTTCAAATGGGTCCTTAGATAAGTGGTGCCATCAAACTTGCTTAGGTTAGACATTTTTAACTTATAGGGCATAGTGCAATTCAGCCTTAAGCTGATGTTATGTAGATCAATATCTTTCCCCCTAGTGACAAGCTGACTCATAGCTTTTATCTTCTCATTCAGCTTCTTGATCCGAGCATCTTCAATTTTAGGTAGAGGGACCCTATTATAAGCATTCCTAACTAGAGGGATGTCTTTATCAGACACCTGATCATCTACCTCATCTACCATCTCCTTTCCTTTTTGAGTTGTAAAAGTCTAGCCTTATTCTTTCTAAGTATGTATGTCAGACATGGCATTAGTAAATGCTACTATTATCCTCCTTGCCATCTCTCTATGGCCTCTATTAGTATAGACTTGGTGACAACTTCATTGACTAACATGGTTCCTCTTTTAGGTGGGATTAATGCTTGATTGTTTGTTCTCTAAAGGCACTTACCTGCTTTTTTCCACTGAGTTGTGAATGAGGGATCAATAATGGCTATAAAATAAAGGGGATGCATGATTATTATACTGATGGTGCATGATACATGGTATGTATGTGATACATATTATATATATGATGCAATATAGACAAACACAAACAATAAGCCTTCCAACCTTATTTCTCCCAAACACATGGTTAAGCCATTCCTTCCCTAGGTGGGGTTACCTAAGCATCAACAGGGGAAACCTAAGTTTAATTATGGGCTTAAATTAGGGACAATGACCTCATTTATTTAAAATGCATATCAAGATAATGGCCTATAACATATACATCTACTTCGAGGTGAAATTAGGTTGGGCTTATTTTATATAGAAGGCATAATCAACTTGGCTCCACTTTAAATAAGGTTAAATATAATAAGCCCACATAACAATTATAATACAATCGTAAACACTTAAGGTCATATAACCTTAGGGAAGTTGCTAAGCTTAACTATATGAGCTAGCTTAACTATATGAGCTTCATGGTTTTGTTTGAAAAGGCTTTCATAACTCCCACAAGTTAGGGTCCCTCCTAATGGGTCTTTCTAATTAAGGATAATAGCAACCGATTAGTTCACTATTTAATATACTTGAAGGTACGAGGCTTATGAGTGATAGATATGCTAGTAATTCCCTATTCTTGAATGAAAAATGGGTTTTGGTTTGCAATACTATCTAAGGTAAAAAGGGATAAAGTTTATATAGGATGAATTGCATGAGACTGATAAAAATTAGAATACTAAAAGGAATATTATTCAGGCACTTTTAGATTTAATTCCCAATCCTTATTAGAGTCACCACTATAGATTTGTGATGTACTAGGGATAAGATGGTTAGTATTTGGAGTCACCACTTGGCTCTCCATAAAAACCACTGATATTTTGCCTAAAAAGGGTTTAAAATCAAATCTTATTAATGCCCTAATAATATAAATTCCTTCATATTCTAATGTTTAACAATCCCATATCATGCAAGCAAGCATTTTAATTAAGCATACAGGTTAACTTTTCACTTAAAAAAATAAATTAAAATATTCAAAATGAAGAATGAAGCATAAATGTAAATTGAACATCCATAAATTGGGTTATTTATTAGTTATTTTTTTATCTGATAACTAACTATAATTCTATTAGAATTGGTGGCAATTTCCCAACTCCCATCTTTAGGAGATTGGCCTTTATTAAAATACATTTTTATATGACTTTTATTAAGGAAAACACAAAATCATTTTATCAGAAAAGCATATATTAATTAGATAGAAAAATCATTGATGTGAGATTAGGCTTTTTGCATGTAGAACAAGTTATTAAACTACCTATTACAACCTAAAATAAACATAAGAAATAAAAGATACAAAAACCAAATAAGTAAATAAGGTATAAGTAATTTGTCCCATCTCCATGTCAGCAAGTCCATGCAGACTCAATATGGCCTTTGATCTATGTTTATGTCGACTACATGATGTCATAAATAATATGTCCATTCAAACCACATATCTATCATGGGTGGTCAATCTTATAAAACTCAAGAGAAAATGGTTAGTAATATAAGCAAAGGTCCATGAGGACCTAATAATAGTACCAAAATAAAATGATGACAACTTATGTAATAAGTTTACATGTAAATATAAATGACCATGGAATATTCCTAAATAATTATTATGAATATGAGGATGATAGAGAAATCATGCAAAGGAGAACATAAATTCATCACGACGAAATTCATGTGGACCATATTTTAGAACATGTGCCTGCATAAACTACACTCTTTGTCAATGGGAGTCCATGCAGACCGCACATGAAACACATATCTTCAAAACACATATCCATGTGGACTACACTTATTATGAAAAGGAGTTTGCACGGATTACAAATTTGTTTTAGAATGTCAATGAAATACATATTAAGGAATAGAATAATTATATGACATTAAAAGCAGAAATACAAAATAATAACATGTAATAAAGTATGTTAAGACAGAGTTCAGAAGATGAACATAAAACAATTATTGAATAATGGCCTATATAGACCTCCTACCATACACATATTCAAACAATAGGTCCATGCAGACCTTAACATTCATGAAAATAACTTCATGCAAATTTAAGCATTAATATTAGAGAGCAAGTATGATTACAACTTTTAATAATATGGTGAAAATATTATAAAAATAATTAAAAACATTAACCGACTCCTATAATCAATATGGGGATTACATTGAACCACTTCACATGTCGATTAATCCTAAGAGATTGTAAATTGTAGAAACAACATAAATAGAATGAAGAAAGATAAAGAATGAAAGAAACCTTAGATCTTACCTTATAATTAGCACCAACCAATAAGACAATTGTAGGGTTTTGAATGAATAATTATTCTAGTGTGGGCTTAGGACTAGTTGAGCGAATCCTGCTTCAAAGTCTATACCTTAGACTTTCAAAATTATAAGTCTTAATTCTTGATTTTTTTCTTCCTTTGCTTTCCCTTTGAAAATGGTATTGATAGATTTTGTAGGCAATTCTCCACCCTGAAGAGAAGGAGTTCTAGTAGGATTAGGAGTCAAAGTTGAAATAGGAAGATTAAGCTTCTAGAAGCCTTTCATTGAAAGGTCTATGTAGACAATTATTTGGGGTTGCTAGGTTTGTATAAACCTAGGCTTCAATTTATCTTGGCAAGCCATAAACCATAAGCCCTATTCTAGGCTAAGTTTATGTCAATATATGTAGACATAAGCATGGTCTATCCCGATAGACCATAGGTCGTGGGCTCATCCCTCTTAGGTAGGTCTATGTTAGTCCGCGTGGACATAAGACTTGGCTTCTTCTAACAAACCATGGGCTATAGGCTCTATTGTTCTAGGCTTGGTTTATTTTAGTTGGTGTAGACCTTATAGCATCAAGCCTAGGTAGACTTGTGCAAATATGGTCCATACAAACCATGGCTTTAGGGTTTTTACCTTATTGCTTGAGCCTATCTTTAGTTATCATCATTAGCATAAAAGGTTAGGTATCTACATGCATTTAACGCATATATTCCACCTCATCTAATTAATGAATTTTCCTACAAGGGCATAAAGCTTTTTTGAAATAACATAGGGATGACAATGTGATTGCCTCCATATCTCTTCTCCTTTAGAAAGAATATGGACATGCGATGCACAAATTATCATTTATCTTTTTATGAAATAGAAGATATGAGATATCTATGACATTATTTCATTTGAAGATAATGGAGGACACTTTAATAGTTAATAGCGTTGGGCTTCAATTCTATGATTTTATGTTGTATTTAGAATTAATAGTTAATTCTATAATCACAAAACATAGAAAATCTTATAAAGACTTTTTCTGTTGGGAATTGAAATTATAGTCTAATTAGTTAAAAAAATCATAAAAGTTGAAAGAGACTAATCATAAAAAATGAAATTGCAAAGCATGTCAAAAGGTCTCTAATTAAGGAAAAGCATGAAGATGCCTCTACTTAGGTATTAGTATTATTAATATTAATGCTAGTACTACTGTTGAAAATCTACATGGGTGTAGACATTAGGTTTCTAGGGCTCTTATGTTTGGATTTCCTAATGATGATGAAAGGATAAATGTTCTAATCAGTAAGAATCTTGATGTTTGGTTTAAAATTCTCTTTATAAAAATTTTAAGACAATGGTTAGCTTTTAGGCAAAGACTCTTACCTAACTTGACAATCTTGTAGTGAGACCCAAATTATGGCATCATTTGGGATAAAATGGTGTTATTTTATCCTAAAATGGTTGTTTCAAGTTTTCCTAAAATGGTCGTTTTGGGCCATTTCAGCTTTTGGTAAAATGGTTGTTTTGGCCTACGCGCAATGCTATTTTGGCCATGGTAGAAACCTATTTGGATTTTGATATAAGGAATATAAAATGCCCGTTTCATTAGCTAAAATGGCCTTTTCACCCAAAATAGCCATTGTTCATTACTCAAAATAGCTATTTTGAGTCTCGAGATCTGTGTATAAATTTAGATGCCCCTATCAGTCATAGAGATTGACTTTTTCTAGTAAGTGCAAACCCAGAGACACAAAATTCATTTTCTAAACACCATTTTTCATATTTAATGTGATTTTTCAAAATTATTTTCTTGCTTTCTCTCAAGTTAGTTAAAGATTAATTTTGATGGCAATTATACATGGTGGGTCAATCAATCCTTTTTTTTCATCTTCTATTTCTTTTTTTATTTTTCATTTGTCCGTTAGTTAGATATGGTGCTTTTTATTTTATTTTCTTTGTTACACATTTATTAGATAAATGTGGTAACCTTATTTTATTTTCTTATCCATCTCCCAGTTAGGTCAAATAATTTATTATTTGTCCATTACTATTATTCTTGATTTAATCTTATTTATTCTTTTTATCCATCTACTATTTAAAAGCAATGATTTAATTCACATGTTATTTTTATTTATTAAATTATTTATTTTATGTCCCTTTTATTTTTATTTTGTCAATATCTCTTTCATTATTTCATTCATACTAATATTATGACACCCTTTACTCAGTTCACCTCTGAATGTGAATAAGAGATATCACATTTTTATTTTATCTTCTTAAAAGACTTCCTATTATACCTTAATATACTGACTTTCTAGAACCTTAAGTAATGTATAAACATTATTAAGCATGCACTTTAGGCTATCGGATACACTTCTAATTTTCTTATACCAATTTCATTATAGGTTATATTTTAACAAAAATCTAACATCACAATAGCTATTTGAAAAGAAAACCAAAAATTTTAGCCTATAATAAAAGCACTTCTATAGTCTATTTAGCATTCATTTTACCTTATAGGGTCCCTCTAACCCACCGTAGACATGTTTCATCAACACACCTATCTGATCATCTTTGCCAAATCATTACATGCATTCACACATTTCACTTACACATACAAGTATCATTGGCATATCCTAAGTAAGCATACTCTTCATTCATGCATTCATTACTATGTGCATAGCTTAAGGTTATAGTACAATCTGTGTTAATAATTTACATAGCTTCAAACATGGTCTACCAACCTTTAAATGAGTGCCACTATCTAAATATAGTTTGTAATAAACAAAAGGCATATACCACAAAATCGTATATTCGAGACTGTTACATTGCTGCTATTCTGAGGCTAACTAGAAGTAATGTCTATAACATATACATTAGAAAATTGATATGTTAAGCTTATGCTTAATGGTGATTTTAATGATCTATGCATTATACAAGCATACAAATGCAAAATACAAACATGCAAGGCATTTTAAGCATATAGGTTCTTACCTTCCTATACCTATCATACATGCCAATAATTCACCTAGTGCTTTACAATAATTTCATTTAGGATATCTAGTTCACTTATATTATGATGAATTTAACTTGAAGATATATTTTAATCTTTTTACTTATTCTTTTTGGCCATACTTGAGAGACTATGCTTTTAACAATAGATATTGGGATCTTAACTTCTATAAGGCCCATATTTTGGGCCTCGATGGTTGCAACTATTATAACATAACATACATGAACATAATAAATGTGCAGGGATTCCTAGTCAAAACCTTGATGGCTACACCTATCTTAAATGTTATGCAAGGGCCCGTATTTTAGACCTTAATGGCTGCACCCATCATTATATAACTTAACATATGTGTATGTGCAGTAGCCCTTAAGGACATCAATGGTTCCTCAACCTACATGAATCATAGCATATTAGTAACATGGAAATATGTAGGAGTTCTCATCTAGAACCTCAATAGATATACCGATCAAATAGAAGGCACTTAATGTCTTAGTAGCTGCCAAATCCCTAGTTGACTGGTTAACCTACACAGTAGGTGGTCTAACTAATATGGGCTTTAATTTTATTTTTATTTATTTATTTATGTCTAGTCATTTTATCATTTTAAGTTTATTATGTTACCATCTCACTTATGTTGCAAAATCTCATTCTAATGTCATATTTTCTCATCCTTGTATGCTTAATTACTTATTCTCATTTCAATTATCTTTTTCTTTTTCACATTTCATGCCATATAAGGATATATGCATGTTTTTACTTAACTGTACACTCAATGTTATTTAATTTCTTTTTTAGCATGCCATTTAACCATCTAGTCCATATTTCTTATAAGTTTGGTGTTTTCCAAATCATTAGTCTAATTATGCCTAAAATACTCTTTTAAAGACACACATCTTATAATTACACCTAATTTTAACCTTAGTCACACATAACATACCATTTGATCATTGAGTCTATTCCTCTAATAAATCTATTTCTCTTTAATTTCTTATTCAAATCATGTTTACAACATCTAATTAAGGTCAAACTCATGTTAATTACACTTAGTCTTAACCATCCACACACCCACTCATGAGATAACCCATTTGTCTACTATGTCTATTTACATGCATCTATCTATCCTCATCAATTTCTCATGTTACACGTGCTCAAACATTCATATAGCATTGCTCATATATCGACCATATCCAAATACATTCAATTACACATATTACATACATGGGAGGCATATGCACACACACTTAAAATGTATAATTGAATGAAATTCAATGCACATATCATTAAATTCACATACAATATATCTCAAATCCAAACTCACTACTTATGCTTTGTCTTTTCCCTTCTCCATTACTTTTTCTCCTTTCTCTACAAACATAATAGTTTTAGGATTACAAAATTTTAAATTAAATTTTTAATTATTCCAAACATGAAATTGAACCTAGAATTATCTATTTGACATGAAATCCCACCTTGGAAAAATGAGAAACTAAGAAAATAAACACTTACATTCACTTTTAACACTATTCACCAATACTTAAAATCCCTCTAAATAGGCTTGTTCTTGATTTTTCTTTCACTAAAATAGAGGCATAAGGTGGCAGAGGTAACTTTTGGTGATGAAATTTAGTGTTATTATGTGTGATTAAGTGGTTAAAAGAAGAAAAAAAAAGAGAAGGGGAAGCCTTTAATAGCATCGGGTAAAGGTGGAAGAAGGAGAAAGAAAGATGTGTTTAATTAGACTAGGATACTTTTGTTTATATGGGAAACAATGGGTAGATTTAGGATAAGTGGCATATCCAATGGCCATGATTTATTCTAATGTTTATTCTTTCCTAAAAATTAATTTTATGAGTTACTTATAGCATTTTAATTATCTTTTTATGCCATTAATTAGGAATATATAATTTTAATGTCCCAAAAAAACCATAATTAAATTTCAAGAGGAACCATTTATTTTAAACAATCATGCCCTTTTTTATTCTATTTAATTAGTTCCTTATGTTAGAAAATTCTAAATCCAATACCATTAGCTTAGTTGGAATTTTTGAGCATTAGATCATACTATTTTTATATTATTTTGAGCACTTTTAAAATATCGAGTCATTTAGATTTTGCTAGGTTAATATTCTTACGACACTACAAGGAAAAATTTACTTGTATTTTTAACCCCTTAAATGACTTCAATTTCATTTCAAATTTCACCCATAATTATGTTATAATTAATATTTCCATTTAATAACATTAGTTCATCCTGGGTCTAGGGAGACACTATTCACTATTTGAAAAGTACTATTCATAACATCAAAAATTACGAGCATTATATTTCTTCCCCTCTTAAAATAATTTTGTTCTCAAAATTACCTAGTTAGAATCAATGTGGATACTAAGCCTTCATTTGTTCGTCACTTCCCTAAGTGGCTTCTTTAGTTTTGTGGTGTTTCTATAGTACTTTTAGTAATGGTAAAACCTTGTTTCTCAATTTTTTAACTTCTCACGCCATAATTCATATTGGTTCCTCTTCGTAAGTAAGATCTAATTATAACTTGATTTCTTCTAGTGGTATTACATAAAAAAGATTAGATTACTATTGCCTTAATGCATACACATGGAATACATTGTGATTTTGCTATAACTCTAGTGGCAAAGTGAATTGATATACGATTGTTCCTATACATTCTAGGATCTCATACGGACCAATAAATCTCAGGCTCAACTTATTCTTTTTACCAAATTGTAGCATCTTTTTCCATGGCAATACTTTAAGAAACACTTTCTTGCCAACTTCATATTTAATGTCCTATGATTTTAAGTCAACATAGGACTTTTATGGGTCTGAAGTAGCCTTTAGTCTTTCTCTAATAATTTTAATATTCTCTTTAGCATCTCTAGTCAAATTAGGTCCTATTAGCTTAGTCTCACCCACCTCATTCTAACAAAGTGGAGTTTTACATTTCCTACCACACAACACCTCACATGGAGGCATGCCCAGGCTAGCTTGATGGCTATTATTATATACAAATTTAGCCAAAGGCAGATATTGATCCTAACTTCCTTTAAGTTTAATAGCATAACATCATAACATATCTTCAAATATCTGTATAACCCATTTAGATTGTTCATCAGTCTATAGGTGAAAAGTTGTATTGAATATGAGGTGAGTACCACTCATTACATTTGATAAAAATTAGATAATAAGAGAAATATAATAGAGAAATAAGAGAAAAGCTCAAACACACAGGCCCGATTTAACTAGAGAAAAAATTCATGCTACATAGATTAATCTTGTTGGGCTTTGCATAACATGCATTTCTAATGCACATAACTAACCTGCAATTTTCAAATCCCACTTGTTTGAATTTAGTTTGTTTTACAACTCTTGCAAAATTAACATGCAATGTATGCTTAGCTTTGTGAAATTTTGAATATGGCAATTAACCTCATTAATCCAATTAATAAAATTAATTCTATATATAGATATCCTTTCCAATTTAGAAACCATTTCCAAAAAGAAAAATTTTTCAATCCAATTGAAAATTATTTTTTGGATTCTTGGGTTATATGTGTTTGAAAATATTGATTTTCTTCCAACTATTGGTCAACCAATAATTAATCTAAAAATTGAATTATTTAATCCAATTAATTTATTAAATTACATTAATTTTAGTATAACATTCCAACACAATCTTAAAATTATTTAATTTGAATTTTTTTAATTGCATTATACAAAAAAAATAAAATTTATAGCATTTACCGATAATATAATTTGCACTATTTTGTAAAATAATTGTTACAAATGATTTTGGACCAATTTTAGTAAGCATGAAAATATAAAATCATATAAAATGACCAATAAAATTAATCCAAATTAATCAATCCAATTTATCAACTCAAAATTAATTTACTGATTACTACCAATAACGAATTTGGTATATGTCTCATGACTATTATAAAACTTTGAATCCAATTCATATGCAATTAGTTTCAGGCAATCAAAATATGTAAATTTACATCATAATTATCCAACAATTATGAACAAATAGCTATGGAGTTGAGAAGAATTAAAATAAAATTTTGACATCATTAATAATACTTTAATCAGTTTTATAAGAGTTGTCTAAAACCATAATTGTTTTAGAACAATTCTTTTAATTATCAAATCAAATTCAATTTTATTGATTGGCTTCATAATTTGTTTTCAATTCTCAAAGAACACAAAAAAATTAGGATGAAATATTAAAATAAACTTTTTTAAAAAAAAATTGCCCTAATTTAGCTATTTTCTGGAGTGCATAAATAGCTTGAAAATTGTATTCAACGATTTTTAAAATTTACACCAAGTAAAATCCAATTTTATTAGATGGCTCCAAAATAAGATTTTTCCCCTTAGGAACTAGGAAAATAATTTAGGTTTGAAAACATTAAAAAATAGGACTGAATAAAATTTTCTAAAACTAGTCGACTGATGTTATCAGAATTTGAGTTTATTGTTCAATTAATTATTTTGATTATCAAATAAAATCCAATTTTATTGATCAACCACAAATTCAAACACTAGAATTTTAAGAACTTAGAAGTAAAATTTTGTACTAAAACTTATTAAACAACCAATCGAACCAAATAGTACCATGCTAGTTGAGTAGCATAAAATTTTTCATAATTTTAGTTCATTCAAGCATATAAAATCCCAAAAATTCACAAAGCTAGAAAAATTTTTTTATCTCTAATCAGCTTCAATCAACATCTAACCATTAGAAAAGGATTAAAATTAAAAAATAACATAGAAAACACAACAAAGTTTTTATGTTTACCTGTAAGATACCAACAAACTGCGATAGTTTTTAACTTTTCATAGAACCTATCTATGATATAATTGTTAGTTCCTATGGAATCATATATAGTAAAAAATAAACATCCTTGAAACCTTATAAAAGGTTGGAATATGAAAAGATTAAAAATAAAAATTAATGAAATCACAGAATAAGAATTTACTATAAATTTTCTATGTGATTCCAATTTGCAGTTTTTCAATTTCTTGGGATGTCACAAACCATAGTGATCCACTTTGGAACACCTCTAAGCTATCCACACTAGTATCAAATTCAATGAGAACTATCCAAGAGATGTACAAGTGAATTTATTTCTTGGTACTAGTAAGAAATAAAAATTCAAGAACAAATAAAAAGGAGAGGGAATAAAAGAAGGTGAATTTGTAGCAACAGTGAATAATTGTTCTCTTTATTGTGGCTCTCATATTATGAATGACTTCACAAGTGTTTTTATACCCTTTTTATTCAAACTTAGGTTAGCTTTTCTAGCCATTAAACCCCTAAAAGGCTAAACAAAAAATTGGTTTTAATTAATTAATTAAAAAGCCTAATTCTAACCTTGTCACTTAAAACATTTAATTAACACTTAATTAATTTTTTAAGCTCTGCTTTTGGCTTCAAGCCTAATAAGCCTTCTTAGTTTATTTCTCATTATTTAATGAAATCCCATATCATTAAATACTTTATAGTTTTACCTCATTAACTTGCTCCAATTGGAGTGTGACCCTATATGTTTTCAAAGCATGTTAGCTATACATAATGGATAAGATTCCTAGTCCAACTAAGATTCTTATAGTCTAGTCTAATTGGTCTAATAACTAATTCCCAATCAGTTATCCACTTATGTATAAGTTTAAAGTAGTGTCTAG
>CANXYI010159923.1:0-12841 GCA_948208565.1 Hura crepitans
CAAAACATCATTTTAGGCATAAGCACTCACCATTTACATAACACACATACAATATAGACATAACACTTTATACTTATCCATATGTATCCTCATCAATTACATGCTCTAATATACATCAACAATACCACTTAACATAATCAAAATCATTAATATGCTTAACTACTTTATAACATATAACATACACCAGTTTCATAATACATATACATGTATTATGACGACAATAAATCTCCCCATCATTCACACACATTTAATTCATTTTAGATTCACCATCACACATCCCAAATGCCAATTAACAGAATTAAATCCATTAATTTACATAGATGAGCATTATACACATAATTACATACATTGACATATTATGTATATGTAGGGCATATATTAATTACACATAATTTAATTCAATTACATATATCAAAAGGATCGCAATACACCCCTGAGGACCTTCTACACCTTGCCTTTCTCTTTGCCTTCGGATTTCTCGAGTTCCACTTTTCACATAACAGGAAAGATTTCGTAAAAATCATATGAAATTATAGAGGTAATCAAAAATCAATCCGACTTGATAAATGTGCTCTTGGTCACTAGGAAAATGCTAGAAAAATACTAAAGTTCCAAAAATCTTATCCGAGTTGAAAATGGTTGCTATTTATCGAGTTCAAAAATTGAGCAATTCTTTTAATTTTCTTCTAATTTCTAGCTTAAATTGGCATCTAGAGGTCACTAAGGCATTTATCTTTCAGTTAATTGAAAGAAATTGAGGCTAAAAAGAAGAATTGAAAGATAAAATGGAATGAAAAGTCCATGTGAAGCTGTCGACCAAGATAGGAAGGAGAGGGAGGTGCACTATTGCTATTTTGACCAAAAATAAACCATTTGACCCTATTTATACTTTTTTTTTAAAAAAAATCCATTTATGTTTCCTTTTTCTCCTCTCTTTCTTCCCTTTTTTCCTTCTCTTTTAATGTTAATTTAATCTCAATTAAACATGAAAAAATTCAATTAATTTAGGCCGCAAAAACTTATAAAAATTGAAGCTCAAAAAATGACAAATTATGAATAAAATCGCTACTTTTATTATACCTGATTTTCATAAAAATACTTCCCGATATCCAAAAATTCCAACTCCAGCACCAACATGCTAATTAGAATTTTTAAATATTAGGTTGTATTAATTCCAAAATTTTTTAAGCGACTTTTTGAATATTTTATGTTTTAGCTAAAAATAAGTCACTATTTACATGATTGCCATAAAATTTAACAATTATTTTTAACCACCTAAATGACTTTGTTTTGACTTCAAATTTCACTCAATATTATGTTATAATTAATACTTCCATTTGGTAGAATTGGTGCATTTGGCATAAAAAAAAACACTATTCATGTCTTAAGAAGTACTATTCATAACATTAAGATTTTTTGAGTATTACATTTCTTCCCCTCATAAAAGAAATATCATAACCAACCTTACCTAACTCAAACAATTGAGGATAATGCTCTCTCATCCAAGCTTTCATTTCCCATGTAGCTTTTTGCATTCCATGGTGCTTCCGAAGAACTTTTTCCAAAGGTATGGTCTTGTTTCAAAGCTCTTTCATCTCTCTATCCAAAATCCTTATAGGTTCTTCTTCATAAGATAGGTTTGGGTTAACCTTGACCTCTTTCACTAACAAAACATGTGTAGGATTTGATTTGTATCTTCTAAGCATGGATACATGGAAGATATCATGGATATGATAGAGTTTAAGAGGTAAAGCTAGTCTATAGGCTATTGGTCCTACACGTTTTATTACTTCGTATGGTCTAATAAACCTAGGACTCAACTTTCCCTTCTTACCTAAACTTAGTACTTTCTTCCAAGTTGAAACCTTGAGAAACACTTTATCTCCCACCTCATATTCAATATCTTTTCTCTTTAGATTGGCATATGACTTCTATCTATCAGAAGTTGATTTTAATCTTTCTCTCTGATGATCTTCACCTTTTCCTTTACATCTTTAATTAAATCTAGTCCCATGAGCTTTGTCTCACTGAACTCATTCTAACATAGAGGAGTTATACATGTCCTTACATACAATGCCTCATAAGAAGCCATACCTAAGCTTGCTTGATGACTGTTGTTATAAGCAAACTCAACTAAGGACAAATAACAATCCCAACTTCCTTTTGATTCCAAATCATAACTCCTCAGCATATCTTTAAGGACCTAAATAACTCTCTCTAACTATTTATCAATTTAAGGATAAAATGCTATATTGAAACTCAATTGAATACCCAAGGCATTGTGAAGTTTCTTCCAAAACCTTAACATAAACCTTGGATCCTGATCTAATATAATAAAAGATAGCACTTTATGCAACTTGATGATCTCATCAACATATAACTCTACTAGCTTCTCTAAGGAGTAGTTTATCCTTACTAGTATAAAATAAGCAGTCTTGGTTAAGTGGTTTACCACAACCCAAACTAAATCATATCTACTCCCTATTATAGGTAACCTGACAACAAAATCCATAGTGACTCTGTCCCATTTCCATTTTGGAATTGCTATAGGATGAAGCAATCTAAGTGGAACTTGATGTTCTGCCTTCACTTAGTGATAAGTAAAGCACTTGGTCACATACTTTGATATATCTCTCTTCATATTAGGCCACCAATATGACAACTTCATATCTTGATACATCTTCATGTTACTAGGATACATAGTATAAGGAGTATTATGAACTTCTTACAAAATTTGCTTATTCAGCTCTTCCACATCTAGTGCACAAATTTTATCATGGTAGTATAAATAACCATCACTCTTGATTTCATACTTAGTTAGCTTCCCCTCTTGGATAACACTTATCACACTCATCAACCTCTAATCATCCTTTTGATAATCCTTGACTTGCTATAGCAAACTATGGTTTACTTGCATTTCTAATAACAAAGCATTCTCACCCATAAGTTGTAATCTAACATTCATGGCTCTCATGGCTACCCTGAACTTCCAACTAAGGGCATTCGCCACTATATTAGCCTTTCCAAAATGATAATTGATCAAGCAATCATAATCCTTGATCAACTCTATCCATCTCCTCTATCTCAAGTTCAGCTCTTTCTATGTAGGAAGATACTTCAGACTCTTATGGTTAGTGTAAATATAACACTTCTCTCTATAAAAATAGTGTCTCTAGATCTTCAAAGTAAACACAATTGATGCAAGCTTTAGATCATGAGTAAGGTAGTTCTTTTCATGTGGCTTCAACTGTCTTAAAGCATAGGCAATGACCTTGCCATCTTACATTAGAACATAACCTAACCCATTATGAGACACATCACTATATATGGTGAAGTCCTAAACTAGCTGAACAAGAATTGGAGCCTCTGTGAACATCATCTTAAGCTTGTCAAAACTCTCTTGACATCTAACATCCTAGACAAACTTAACATCTTTCCTCAATAAATGAATCATAAGGGCTACTATCAAGGAAAACCTTTTGACAAACCATTTGTAATATCCTGCCAAACTAAGAAAACTCATGATCTCTATGGGATTCTTGGGTGGCTTCCACTCTATCACTATCTTAATCATACTAGGATCAATACAAATCCCCTCTACAAAAGCTATATGCCTAAGAAAAGACACTTCACTAAGCTAGAATTCACACTTACTGAGCTTAGCATATAGTTTCTTATCTCTTAAAATCTATAAAACTATTTGCCAATGCTATTCATACTCTTCCTTATTCTTTGAGTAAACTAAAATGTCAATGATGAAAACCACCACAAATTGATTAAGATACTATCTAAACACCTAGTTCATCAAATCCATAAAAGTTATAAGAGCATTGGTAAGACTAAATGGCATTACCAAGAACTTGTAATGGCCATATCTCATCAGGAAAGCAGTCTTTGCCATATCTAATTCTTTCACTCTCAATTGGTAATACCCAGATCCCATATCAATCTTGGAAAACACTCCAGCTCCTTTAAATTGATCAAACATATCATCTATCCATGGCAGAGGATACTTGTTCTTGATGGTCACTTTGTTCAACTAGGGTAATCCATAAATAACCGAAGAGAACCATCCTGGTCACTTTGTTCAACTAGGGTAATCCACATATAATCGAAGAGAACCATCCTTCTTCTTAACAAACAAAATTGGTGCTCCCCATAATAAAACACTCAGTCTTATGAAGCCCTTATCTAGTAACTCTTACAACTAGATCTTTAACTCTTTTAAGTAAGTAGTGCTATTCAATATGGAGCTATCAATACTAGAGTAGTGCTAAGTAAAATCTTAATACTAAAATTGAGTTCCTATTTTGAAGGCAAACCTAATAACTCTTCTAGAGAAACATTAGTATATTCTGACACCACTAGTATACCACTAGCATTTGGCTCTCTTGTCCTAGTACCATACACATTGGCAAGATATGCTTGACAACCCTTTCTCAATATCTACCTAGTGGTAATAATCGATACCATATTGGATAAATAGTTTATCCTCTCACCCATAACTATAATTTTAGCCCAATTATTAGCATTGAGAGTCATCCTCTTTTGCTTGCAATCCACAATGGCTTGAAACTTGGATAACTAATCTATGCCCAATATTAAGTCACACTCCTTAAAAGGTAACTCTATCATATCAGCTAAAAACTAGTGATCTTGTATCCATAAAGGACACTCTTTATAAACCTTGTGAACTACCATATGATGGCCTATAAGATTACTAACCATAATCTCTAAGTCAAGAGCTCTAAAACTAAACCCCAATCTCATGCTCATGATGTGCAAACATATGAATGTTTAGACCCCAAATCAATCATAGCCAAAATAGGTGAATTAAAGAGAAGAAAAATACCAACAATGACATCCACCTCATCAGCCTCTTCCCATGCTTTAATGGCATACTGTTAGGCAGGAGCCCTATGCCCAGCTTTAGACTCTGATTTGTCCCTCTGAGCTCCCTTTGCTCTCCGTCCTCAATCTCCCTACTGACTTCTAGTAGATATAAGGGTAGATCTCTATCTGGCACTAGGTCCCTCTGGACAATCTTTATGGTAATGATCCGATGAACCATACCCATAACAAACACCTATCTTGTTCCTCTAACACTCTCCCTTGTATCACTTGTAACAAGTTAGACACTGAGGTATCTGGCCACTTTTGGCTATCGACAATGGTGTATTAGCAGCCTGTGATTTTTGCTATCTAATCTTACTCTTGTTACCCTAAACTATCTTCTATGTTTACCTCTATCTTTAAGCATGCTATGAAGCCCCAAACTAATAACCCTTAAACTTCTTGCTTGACTATTGAACTGCACTAAACGCTCTTTAACTCAAAGATCTCTTCTTCTGATAAAACTCTCTTCTCTTTCTGTACCCCTTCTATGGAATGACATACTGACACAAGCTGTGAGAAGTCTTTGATCTTCATAGGGACCACCTGATAGGTTAGACATTTAGTGGAACCATAAACCAAATGCATCGAGACACCCTAGTAGCTACTATAAAACACCCTAGTTGATCAGTCAACCTATCCATACCAGGTTATTTCTCATATGGGTTATTAACAGTTTATTTTTTTACACCATCTTATTTAAGCTGATTATAGCTTTTAATTGCTTTGGTTTAGCCAATAAGTGACTAAATTATGGAATTGTCATAACTCTTATTTTAGTGATTGAGAATATTATATCATGTAATTAACCCCATTTTGAGGCTATATATCAACACATATACATCACATATTAATAACATTACATTTCCTCTTATAAGTGTTATTTATTTTCCTTATGTCATAGAATTGCCATATTTATTCAAATAATAGCATAAGCTCATTCAATATGTATTATGCTCAAATCTCGTCATAAAACACATCATGGCATTACATGATAATGTAACACCTCATAAACTCATATTGGCACATAATATGTCTCAACCATATTATAGCTGACTTACATGATCATTGATCATATCATATAGCATATACTTGATATACATTATAATCACACACATCTCTTATAATATAACCATTTCACTTATGTTTTCTTCATGCTCATTATCCATTACATCCATTAAAGAACATACATCATCATACCATGTATAACATGAAATACACACCTACACATATACATGTAGGTCATTCGGCCATTCTATCGTAAAGGTCTAAACATTAACTCCTTAACCAAGTACCTTGTATTAGAATAAACTCACACTTATTTTCATCTTTACATTTATACATTTCCATTAATATGCTTATAGTTAATCATTTCTATACATATGCATACCAATAGACATTTTAGCCACCAAGCTCTCATGCTTTATCATCCTTCAAATAATCATCATACATAATTCATCTCATACGTATTCATTCATGTATATATATGCAAAAATATACAACTATAGAGAATTATGATATTTTACCGAGGACGAGAGTGGTTAGTGGAGTCGCCACCAGGCCTCTACACCAGGACCTCTGATCTTCTATACTAGAAAGGTTCAGAATTTCAGATCTTATTTATGCCTTCATAATATATTGTCCATGTATATTGTAATATTTATCAGTTCCTTATCAATCAAGCATACATCATTCTTAATTAAATTATATCACTTTTTCATACAAAGGAAATAAATTGCAATATTTACTAAGTACAACACATATATATATGCACATCCAGAAAATAGGGCATTTGTTAGTTGTTAATTGACCTGACAACTACTTATAATTCCATAAGAATTAGTGGCAGTTGCCCAACTCCCATCTCTAGGAGATTGGCATTTAAAAATACATTTTATTATTATGACTTTTGATTAAGAAAATACAAATCCATTTTGTCGAAGAAAACACCATTTAATTATGTATAAAATCATTTGATGTGAAAGTTAGGTTTTAACATGTAAAACAAGTTATTTACTAGCTATTACAACCCCAAAACAAGCTAAAATACACAATAAGTACATAACCAAAAGGAACAGATTATAGCACTAAAATGGTCCCGCCTCTATGTCACCTGGTCCGTGTGGACGTTATGGAGGTCTAATCTTAGTCTGTGTAGACCATCTCCGGAGATAAGTCATGTCCCTCCCAATTTTTGATCCAGTAAGCAAATCTAGTCAACAACTCACATGACAACAAAGTCAAACGAAGTTAAATCAAGGTCATATAAACATTAATGTAAAATAAATAGAATATGAACATGTTTGGGACATATGAATTAAGAATGATTGATTGTACAAATGAAGCATACTTTAAAGAATCATCATATGATTCATCATATATAGGTTCGTGCGGACTATAACCTTCATGACAGGGAGTCTGTGTGAACTACTTATCAATCCTTTGCACATATATACATACTTTCACATACGACATCAATATATAAATAGAATGATTCATATTCATCAATTAGCATATAACAAGATACTTAAAACACAAAATCATGCTCACTAGATATAGGTCCATACGGACCAAATTTGTCATGTTCACCGAAGGAAAATAAGATCGTGCAGACTAACTTATCATAGTTGTGCCTAAAAGAACTAAGTCCATATGGACCTAACCATACATATGATCAGATTCGTGTGAAGATTATTAACACAATACAACATGCTTAATATTGATTGTAAGAATCAATTCTACATCATACATGTTGTTATAATGGCCTACTCATCATGAATGCAAGTGGGGATAACAAAATATCACCTCACTTATGTATCAATTTTAGAGATCATAGGCTAGTACAACAATAATAAACACATAATGAACCTCAAATATTACCTGAACAAGAAGTCTTTTTACACAATAACACAAAAATCTCAAGGTTTAAGTAAGGATTATTCGAATTGCCTTTGGATCAAGCTCTAACAATTTGCTGGATGTTTTTTTCCTTTGAAGTGTGCTTAGTAAGATCGTAATATTTTCAACCTCCTCCTCTCTATTGATATAGAGAAGTATATATACTTAAGTCTTTTTAGGTTTTCTTATTTTCATCCAGAAAGGAATCCTAATCCCAATAGGATTCTAGCTCCTGGAATAAATAGGCAGAATTCTACCTTCGGAAGGCTTTTTTCCATTAGTAGTTCCGTGCGGACTTACCCATACTAGTCTGCATAGACAAAGCTTTTGGTATGCTGGTCTATAGGCTAAGTGGGTTAAATTTTAGCCTATTCACATAGTTCGTGCGGACATTATTTAATAGGTCTGTGTGAACCTACCTCTTGATGGCTTTGTGCTATGCTTGAGAGTTTATCTCTAACTATCATCACAAGTCAAGGGTGAAATGTCTACAACAACACATATATATGCCATTAACATGTATAAAACATCATTTTAGGCATAAGCACTTACCATTTACATAACACACATACAATATGGACTTGAGTTCCATTCCGTCCGATAATAATTTTTGAGTATGTACATAAATTATATCTCATGATTTCTATAGCAATTAGTGTGAAATTATGTTCTAGGGTTGGTTTTTATAAATATTGAAATTTTTAGAACTAATGGTATTTTTATGCTAATTATTGGAATTTTGATATGACAAATATGAGATTAATGTTGAAAAAATTGTGTAAATTGATTAGAAATATGTTAAGATTGATATAATTTCAAGATTAGGATTGGTTTAGATAAGAATTCCTATTATTCATTATTAAAAATCCTATGAAAAATCTTTCAGGTCTCAGGCCTTATGATTGTGACCTTCACTGGGCTCACGATTGTGAGTATCTCAAAATGAGTGAATAGTATTAAACATTTTGAGGGCCTCACAATCATGACCCTTAAATAGTACCCATAACTTGTGTGGATGCCCTACCCTTTAGGCCTATAATGATAACTAGAGTAGGCTCAAGTAACAAAGCAAACAACTTAGGACCCTAGTCCTATAGACTACCTTGGTACAAATCCACTCGAACTTAATACTATATGGTCCACACCAACCAACCAAGGCCTAACTTAACCCATGGCCCATGGTTCGCCTGGACAAACCAAAGCCCATATCTACACACACTACATAAACTCAACCCTAAACTAGGCCTTAGGCCCATGAACTATGAGGCTGGACCCAATGTTTAAGTCTACACGAAAGTAAACATCCCTAATCTATATAGACTTGCTGATAAAAAGCTTTTAAAAGTGTGAACTTCCTATTCAGACTCTATTTCCTAATCCTACAATGACTTTACCTTTTTTAAACGGAAGAGTCATCCTTTAAGCCTATAAATACCCTCTCTTAGGTATAAAAGAGAGAGGCAATTAGAAAAGCCAAAACCTACTATTCTGAGAGTTTAGGTGAGGACTCTAAAGCAAGATTTGCTCTAGTAGACCTTAGTCCATATCAAAAACTATAATTCTTTCTAAAACTCTATATTTGTATTATTGCTTAAAGCTTATTTACAAGGTATGATCTAAGGCCTTTATTTGTATTCATCTCTATTCATTTATGTTGCCTCTGTAAACCAATGATTTCCCATGATTAATCACTCGTAAGGTGATTCAATGTAATCCCTACATCAATTATAGAACTAGTTGTTATTTTGAATTATTTCAATCATATGTAACTGCCTATTAAGATGATGTAACTATTTTGTAATTAACACTCTAATAAAATGTACTTATCTTAATGCATCAAAATGGTCCACACAAACTTAATATATTGATATGTTATAATCTGACATCCATGTAGACTATTGTT
The DNA here is from genome assembly GCA_948208565.1 of Hura crepitans. Lineage (NCBI taxonomy): Eukaryota > Viridiplantae > Streptophyta > Magnoliopsida > Malpighiales > Euphorbiaceae > Hura > Hura crepitans. Next base: position 9,695 of record CANXYI010159923.1, read on the forward strand.
CGATAATAGTTTTTCATTCACTTTGTATACTATGTTCTATTATATTATGTTTACCATGTTGACATGCTTGCATGCTATTATTATATTGTATGATTATTATGTTCTTTAATATGCATATTATTGATATTTTGGAATTAATGTATGGTCTGCATAGACTCCCTTTCACAAGGATCATAGTCTACATGGATATATATGTTTTATGCATGTTTATTCTATTTTATGGTCCATATAGATTCCCTTTCATGAAGACTATGGTCTGCACGAATAGATGTTCTGAATTCTAGTCATTATGATTTTCATGTTTTCCTTTTGTATGATTAATTTGTCACTCTAATTCATAATCATTATCTAGGTATGTACTATGATCATTCATATTTGCATCATATATGTTGTTATCATTCTATTCATTATTACTCTGAAGCATTTATAAACCATTATCTATGGTACTAACCTTTCTTCTTTAAGTTGTATAAGAGTGACCATTTCTCACTGGGTTAGAGGTTTGGATGGATATACTAGCCATGATACATCATAATCCACATGGATATATACTAGACTCATAACAAGTCTACACGGACTTGATGATGTAGAAACATAACCAAATAGCTTACTCTCTATTTGCTTATTTGGTTTGTACCTTTTATTTCTTTTAAATATTTTGGGTTGTAATAGGTAGATTAATAACTCGTTTTACATGACAAAAATGCCTAACCTCACATTAATGCTTTTCTACCTAATTAATTGTTGTTTTCTTAATAAAATGGTTTTGAGTTGTCCTTAATAAAAGTCACATAAAAAAGTATTTTAACAAATGCTATCCTCCTAGAGATGGGAGTTAGGTAATTATTACCAATTCTTATAGAATTATGAGTAGTTATTTGGTAAAACCTCAACTAATAAATGGCCCAATTTTTGGATGTCAATACATACTAATGCTTTTTGTATATTCTAAATATGGCAATTTATTATCTTTAAGTGAAAAGGTGACATGAATGCTTTAAATAAAATGCTTGCTTGTATGATATGAGATTGATAAATGTTAAAATATAAAAGGAACCTATATTATTAGGGCATTAATTAGATATGATTTCAAACACTTTCTAGGCAAAAGATCAATGGTCCTAGTGTAGAGCCAGGTGGTGACTCTAAACACTAATCACCTTGTCCCCAGTAAAATACAATAAATCTACAGTAGTGACTCCACTAGGGACTGAGAATTAAATTCGAAATTGCCCAAATAATATGCCTTCTAATATTCTAATTTTTATTAGTCCTATTCATCTCTTCTTATATACACTATATCCCTTTTTACCATGGATGGTGCTATGAGCCATAACCCCATTTTTCATTCAAGAATAGAGAATTGATACCATATCCATCACTCATAAGTGTTATGCCTTTGGGTATATGAAATAGTGGACTAACTGGTCACTTTTATCCTTAATTAGAAAGACCCATTACGAGGGACCCTTGCTGGTAGGAACCATAACCATCTTGGACTAGATCATGAGTGCATATAGTCAAGCTTAGTAACTTCTAGGTTATATGACCATAGATGTTTACAATTGAATTATGATTGCTATATGGGCCTATTACATTTAACCTTATTTAAAGTAGGGTTAAGCCTATTATGCCTTTTGTCTAAAATGGGCCTAGCCTAATTTCAAATCAAATAAAAACTAAATGTTATATGCCATTATCATTTCATGTGCTTTAAATAAGAGAGGTCATTAAGCCTAATTAAGCCTAAAATCAAACCTAGATATCCCTAATTGACATTTAGGTAATGCAACTAGGAAAGAAATAGCTTGACCATTTGTATGAGAGAAATAAGGTTGGAAGATTTCTTGCATGTGTTTGTCCTTACTATATCACGTACATATATCCTATGTATACCATGCATCATTTGCACCATGTATTATTAATATACTGATCATCCATCACTTTTAACCCCTTGTTTTAACAACCATCATTAATCCTTCATTCGTCACTCAGTGGAAAAGAGTAGGTAGGTGCCTCAGCAAAATTAATGATCTACTTCTAGTCTAAGCTAAGAAAGGAATAATGTTCATCAATAAGTTTGTCACAAAGTCCATGTTAATGGAGGACATGGGTGAGATAGAGAAGAGGATAATGGCAGCCTTCACTAATGCCATGTCCAGTATGCACATTAAAAAAGAGGTAGGCGAAACTTATACCACTCGTAAAGGAAAGGAGGTGATAGATGAAGTAAATGATCAAGGCTTAGATGAAGACATCTTTTTGGTCAATAAATCCTATAATAAAGTCCCTTTACCAAAGCCAGGTGAAGATGACCAATTTAATAAGCTAAATAAGAAAATAGAATCCATGAGCAGGCTTATTACTAAAGGCAAAGATATTGACCTAGATGATACCAACCTCAGACCAGACTGCACCATGGCTCACAAGTTTTAGATGCCTAATTTGAGCAAATTTAATGGCACCATTAACCCAAGGACTCACTTGAAGTAATATGTATAACCTATCAGAGCATCAAATTATGAGCTTAATTAGCATATCCCTTACTAGCTAAGACTTGGATTGGTATCATTACCAAGAGAAAAGGGTTAAAGAAGATTAGGGTGAACTGGCAAGAGCTTTTAGCAAGCAGTATCAAATAACACTAGGATCGAGGTAACTTTAAAAGATCTTGAACTAGTAATATAAAAGCCTAGTGAAACTTTTTAGACTACCTCAAAAGATAGAGGACTAAGGTACTGAAAATAAAAACAAGCCCGATGACATAGATTAGATAAAGATGTTCATTTAGAACACCATAGCTACATGAATAGTGGGCTCACAACCATGGGTACCACTACTTGGAAGTAGCTGAAAGACATTACCATTGACCTAGAAACAACCTACTAAAATAAGGTGTTCAAAAGGATAGGCAATATAGGTTATTCAAATAATAACACTAGGGGCACCATAAAGATTGCAGATGTAAACATTGTGCAAGGTAAGCGCTATTCTAACCTAGAAAAGTCCTTATACTAGTGCCTAAAAAAGCTGGACAAGGAAGGAAAGTAGTAACCTCTCCCACTTTAACCACAAAATGGTCTATTACCTCCCAATCAGAGAATAGGCATGACTATTACTGCACTTAACATCAGAGAATAGGCCACC
>CANXYI010160081.1:0-11962 GCA_948208565.1 Hura crepitans
TCCAAAAATTCTCATTCTAGTTTTAAAAATCCTCTCTTTAGGTCCCAAAGGCCTATGAAAATTTTTAGGTCAAAAGTCAACAGTTGACTTTTTAGCACTATTCACATAAGTGTGATTTCTCTCCAATTTGGCCTCCTTTCTTCAAATTAATGGAGGTATTACTATCTAAGATTGATGGAGGCTCTAATTTTACATTTTTCATGAAGTTTTGGTCGGAGGAGGAGAGAGAAAGAAGCACAAAAATGGAGCTTCTCTTGTTAATGGCGTCGGCCCAAGGAGTTTGGGGTGGAATGAGATGGTTTGGTTCATGGGAAAGGTTACACATACCAAAAATCTGGTATAGGGGATGGGTTGGATCCATTTGATCAGGTCAAATGGCTTTTAAACAAATTTTGTGTATTTTATGTCACCTTTTTGCCTAAAAATTCATAAAGTATTCCACATGTCCCCAAAAATTCCCATTTTAGTCCCAAAAATTCTCAATTATAGCCACTGAGGGCCTTGCAAAATGTTAGCTCAAAACTCCTTCGGGAGCAAAAACTACTAATCACCATAAACCGGGTTTAACATTCAAAAATTCGTAAAATATTCCCTGGTCCTCCAAAAATTCTCATTCTAGTTTTAAAAATCCTCACTTTTGGTCCCGAAGGCCCATGCAAATTTTTAGGTCAAAAGTCAATAGTTGACTTTTTGGCACTATTCACCTGCCAAAATAAAATATTTAGAAAAAATATCTATTGGCCTTAAAAAATTATAATTCCTTCTCTATCGTACTCAGTGGAATTTTTGAGGTTCAAGGTATGATATTTTTGAGACCATCTGGGCACTTCCCGATTTTGTCTTAGCCCAACCTCATTTTATCTTCGTAAATAGTTCCTGACTTGAAATGAATTATTGGTTCTGCTAAAATTTTTATTTCATTCATTTCGACCATTTTTAGGTCAATTAAAGTTTTTCGGCCAATATGCCAGTTAACGGACTCAGAATGATGACCCGCACCATAGGGAACATCATTGCGGCCTAGAAAATACTATTCACATGATTCGAGATTTCGGTTGTTGCACTACTTCATTGGTGTTTGATAAAAGGGCAAGAAGAGAGGTCAATTAAAAACTCTGAAAGATAAAAAAACTCGCATAACAAGAAAACATAATATTAGTTTGAAGAATAAAATAAAAATATAAATAGAATAATCAATGAAGAAAATAAATAATCAAATAAATACAACAACAATAATAAGAACATAGTCAATAAGTTATCACATCTAACTAGTAGATAGATAAGAGAAATAAAAGAAGAAGGAGAAGAATTGGTAGACCCACTGTGTATAATTATTTTAAGGAAAAATCTTGAAAAAGATGAATAAATTATCAATAAAACCTTCTAAAATTATAAAAATATCATTTGGAAAGTGTTTTTGCATTTTTAGGTATGCACTTACAGAGAAAAGTCGACCCCTAAAACTGATACAGGGTTCCTTTATACATATGGATCGAGGAATAAAACGACTATTTCAGGCTAATAGAATGGTCATTTCAGCTTGAAACGGCCGTTCTGGAGGGCAAGATGGCTATTTCACCTAAAGAGAAGTCCTGTACAGATTCTACCTCTTTGGGAAAATGACGTCATTTTCCTAGGACAAAATGGCCATTTCAAGAAGGGACGAAACAGTTGTTTTGAAGTTGAAATAGTCGTTTCGAAGCTGAAACAACCATTCAGGTCAAAATGATGCACTTTTGCCCTAACAGTTCAAAGCTTCTAAAGTGCATTGTTTTCAATTTAAAACATTTTTTCCTTTTTCAACTGCTCTATGGTGCGAGGGGCTTGGCTCTCACAATTCGAGTAATTCTATGAGATTTTTGGATCGGGCAAAGACTTATGTTCAAAAATTAATTTTGATTTAAAAAATTTTGAGATCTTTGAATCAGACATTAACATCCCTATTTATCAAAAAATTTAGTCCTTTTTTCATAATTAGGCAATCTGAACACGGGAGCCCTAGAAACTCAGTGTCTATACCCTGAATATGTTGTTCTAATGACATTTATCTTTATTCCCAAAATGCACTTGTGAATCCCATTCAAACTGCATTTCACTCTACGTAGAGATTTCTGAATAAAGATAGTCATTTATAACCATGAGATAAACTCCCTTAAAATGATTTGGGGTGGTGAATCCTCTATTGATCACTTAACTACCTTCAAATACCTCAAGCTATATCCAATCTTCTAGCTACGTATGCCTCGTGATTAGAGGTAAAATCACCAAAGTCAAAGTATAGCACTTGATACTTAAGATAGTTAGTGACCTCAAGTTTAAGGATACTTGCACAACTAATATTGGGATCTTTATTCATTGTTATAAATCTTTTATCCATATGAATGATCTTATGTTAGGTCCTCAATTTACTTGTTTCCTAGATAAGTATTCACATGTTAACCCTAAGCATCAACTATAGCCATAGCTTGTGAGATTAGCTGCTCGACCCATTCAAGGAGTACAAGATGTGCTAGTTTATCTACATTAACAATGCCCTATCTTGTTAATACTAAAACCAGAGGTAATTTTGGTATTATCACATTTGCATAAAATAAGAATCTCACTTCATGAACTCTTTCATGAATGCCTCTATACTGTGATTATACACTAGTGACTTTCCTACATAGTTTAAGATTAACAGTCAAGCAAATGAATAAACATAAGCACCATGTAATAAAGAAATGCTATTTCATTAATAAATGAAGTTTACATGTTACATGACAAAAATCTCTACTATGTGAGCTCTAGGGCATACAACTAACAATAACTCCTTCTATAATCTCAAGTGAGCTTTCTTAAAAATTATTTCTTTTTCCTAGTATGCTTACATTTCTTGATGTTTTATTTTCATTTTAGGTATTGAAGATATGAAGACCACTAAGATGGAGGAGTTAAGTGAAGTATCTAAAAAGGCAAAACCTATTATGAGGAAACAAAAATATCAAAAGCTGACGATAAGTTACCTATTGTCACTTGGGTTATTGCAGACATTATAGATGCAACAAGTGTTAGTTTTACATGAGTCAAGTGTAGCAAAAAATTAAACTTTTTTGTGCAAAACAAAATAATGATAATAAGGATTTGAATAAATCAAAATGATAGACAAAATAAAAAATAAGTAACATAGAAATTTTATTGTTATTTATTGATTGATGATTCCTTGTCTTCAGCCCACCTTACTGAGTTATAGCAAACCATAGTGATCCTCATTGAGAACACCTCTAAAAAATCAACATAAGAATTGAAGTGAAGAACAACTAAATGTCTAGGTGCTAGTAAGATATTTAGAAGGGAGAAGAAGAAGAAAAAGAGAATCCAAAAATTCACATGGAAAGTATGTGAATTTTTTATCTATTTGGTGGTTACTTGTATTAGCTAATTTTATGTAGGATATTTATACTAAAATAATCTTTTTTAGGTCATATTTTAACCCTTAAAATTTTACCTAAATCTCGTTTAAGGAGGCTCACAAATTAGGCCTTTTTTGCCTATTGCACATGGCCCAATAAGAGGGTCCATGCACATAGAACTTTGAGGCCCTTTTTGGACTTCCTTCTAAGGAACTTTTAGGCCTCAATTTAAATTAGCCATAAACCTAATTTATGGCCCTTTTAATTCTTAAAAGGTCTATATAAAATTTGATTAAAATGTACCCTTAATTATGCCTCCAAGGCCTAAGTCTTTTTTAACACTTAAAAGGGTCAGACTGGGTTAACTGGGCTCAAAACCAATTTCTCTTTTTCTTCCTTATTTCTTCTCCTTTCAATGATATCTCATATAATTGAAATATCAAACACTTTGATGACTATTTCAATTCTTTAAGTGTGTAACCTTATAGGTTTCCAAAACACGTTGGCAGTATAGAGAGAATTAGAGTCCTAGTTTGATTGGGACTTTTATGGTTCAATCTCATTGAGCCCGTAATTAATTCCCAATTAATGATTTACTTATCTACAAGTCTAGAAAGGTGTCTAGCCACATGTCAAGACTACCCAAGTGTTGGAAAGTTAAGTGGTTTGACTTATTCCATAAATAGTGACCATGCAATTACTTTTTTCACTAGAGTTTATCTCGTTTAGGTTTGAGTATGGAATTGTGTCAACTCAATACTTAATTAAGTATGTTTAATCAAGCTCTAAACATGTTAATTCTAATATTTACATCTTTATTCCAAAAATGCCCCATGAATCTCATTCACAATTATATTTCACTCTGATAAAAGATTCCTCGAATAAAGATGTATTAGATTTGTGAGATAAACTCCCCATTATAATTCGAGGTGGTGAATCCTCTATTGATCACTCAACTACCTTCAAGTATCTCAAACTATATTGAACCTCCTAGCCATGTATACATAATGACAAAGTAAAATCATCGGAGTCAAAGTATACCATTTGATACTTAAGATAACCTTAATGATCTCAAGTTAGAAGATACTAGCACCTACTGATATAATGAGATGACTTCATTGACAAATATTATGTATCCATGTAAAGATCTCACATTTAGGTCTCGAATGAACTTGTTTCTCAAACAAGCATCATTAAAGTCAAAGAACATAACATGTGCTAGTCTATCTATATTAACAATATCCCATCTTGTTAATACTATGACTAAGGATAGTTTTGTTATTTCACAATTGTATGCAATAGGAATCTCACATCATGAACTCTTTATGATTTCCTCTACACTATGAAATGATACCAGGGACTTTATTACAAAGTTTAAGATCCATGTCAAATAAATGAATTAATCATAAGCACTTATGTAATAAAAAAAATGCCTTTTATTATAAACGAATGTTTAAATGTACATGAAATATTCCTATTACATATGTGTTCTAGGGCATATAGCCAACAACGGGTACCCAGTCCAAGGAAAAACTTCCCATACTAGAATGGCCTTTTATAGTATTCCTCCACACCCTTAATGTGAAGGAGGCCTTAAAGAAACAACTAGGGAAGAAAGTTTTTATTAAAACACCTTCTATCATAGAGTATTTTCAATGCTTTTTCAATCTTCCTAGTGACAAGAAGAGGTACACTGCATGTGATAATCCTAATAAGTTGGTAGCGTTATGCACTCGTTATGTTTTAGAGGTAATTTTCCATGCCACTTTGTTATAGTTTTGAGCCAACAATTATAAAAATAACCTTGTTTCCCTTGTATGTAGGGCATTGAGCTGGCCATTGCTTTGAAAAATCTTTGCAACAAGCATATTATGCTTTTGAATCAAGCCATAGAGAGCTTGAGGTCGAGGACTAAAAGCTTCAAGCAAAATCTTAGGAATTGAACGAATCAAAAAAGCTGGCATATTCACAAGCTTTTAAAATTCTAAAGCTAAAGAAGAAACATGATGATTTAGAGGCTAACATCAAGAGTTATAAAAAGGAGCTATCTGTTGAGAAAAAGAAGTTTACTGATATGGAGTCTAGACATTTGTTTGACTTAAAAGCCAAAGGGAAAAAAGTTATCATCTAGTTAGGAGCGATGAACTCAATTAGTCTTATATTTAATTTGAACTCGAGAAGAGGTGCCTAGAGGTAGATTTCACTTGGGTTAAGGATTTGGAGCTTCTTAATAAAAAGGAAGGCGGCACTCTTTATCTTGTAGATTCTAGAGTTCAAGAGGGCAATAAGGCTATGTATGTAGGTTTTTATCTTAATTTCCTAGCAATGCATGTGTTTCTGGACTTATTTTTAATCTTATATGCCAATTCAAGTTTAATTTATCCCTTTTCTTAATGTTTATTATTAGTTGATTTTATTATCAGCTAATATGGAAGTACTCATACACTTATTGTACTTTCTTTTGTCCATACTAATTTAATCCATTCGAATGTTTTTATTTCTATAAGTTTTAACTATTTTCATGCATACATCGATTTAATATAGCTTAAGCCTTAGAATTCTTGAAAGGCACTTTGTGCAATAATTATTTAGGCAACCTTTTCCTTGATGCCTTTATGTGCTTATTCGAGTCTTCTTATATTTTCCTAATTTTATGACTACTATGTCAATCTTATTGAATCATTTTCCTTCACTTTATTTGTACCATGTTTATAAGAATTTGAATTTAATAAATAATTAAAAATTTACAAAAATAAATTTAATAGTCTTAGGTTATATGGCCTATTAATTAACAAATCTAGTGCCTAAAATAGACTCTACTAGCAGTCTTTAGCTCGATTGGCCTATGTGTAGAAAGATAAACAAACAATTACACAATATTTTTTGAGGTTGTCAATATTCCATGCCCTTGGAACTTCTTTTCCCTTGATAGTTTTAATTTATATATTGCTAGCCTAACTATTTATGATACTATGTAGGTCTTTCTTTGACTTTTTTGTTGTAGTGTTTGAAGGTTTTCTATTTATAGGCATTGATTTTGATCATGACCAGCTCTTGCCTTTCCTTTAACATATCCAAGTTTAGATTATGCCATTCTATATTCTCTTCTTCATTAAACATTTCCATTCTATATGATGGGAGCCTAATTTCAACTGGTATTATAGCTTGTGATCCATATGTTAGGGAAAATGAAGTTTCTTATGTCATCATTTAGGCTATCATCTTATAAGCCCATATAGCATTGTCAACGTTTGGACCCAATTTACTTTAGATCCACCAAGTCTCTTTTTTAACCCTTTTAAGATCGATATCTTTGTCACTTATATCATTCCATTAGTTTTAGGGATGAGCTGCTGATGTTCTTAGCTGAATTTTAAGGTTGTGGCAAACGTTTTGAAATATGGTTAAATCAAATTGTTTTCCATTATCTGTAATGATAATTCTGGGCAATTCAAATTTGCAAATAATTTCTCTCCAAGCAAAGTCTTTTATTTTCCCGGTAGTTATTGCTGCAACCAGTTTTACTTCTGCCCATTTTCAAAGGTGCTCTATTGCCATTATCTTGAATTTCCTCTCTCCTTTTATTGTTGGAAAAGGACCTCAAAATTTCTTTTGGCCTTTTTACTACTAGAAAAGAAGCTAAAATATCTATCCTTTATTGGTCGAATGACTAGTTTGTGCCTATCAACTGTTGAAATGCTAATGGTTTCCTCAAAACTTTCCAATGAATTTGACATTGTGGTTATTTTTGAATTATATCTTGTGTGACTTTAAACATTATGGGCCAATAGTAGCCGGATAGTAATAATTTACTTATAATCGATTGAGCACTAGCATGGAAGCTATAAATACCTTCATGCATTTCCTGTATTACATAATTTCCATCTTGTACTATAATGCACTTTAGCCATGGATACATTCTGGCCATTTTATATAATTGTCCATCAATAATGGAATATTGCAGTGTTTTTAAATGATCCTTCGTGTCTCATTCTCCTCTTTTGATAGTTCTCTATATTCTAGATATTACTTGATTCCATTCTTCCAGTTAGATTGCTTTGATATCCAGAATACTTTTGCTTGCTCTTGTTAGATGCATGCCCTAGAGCTCATATATAATAGGGATATTTTGTATACATAATAAACATTTGTTTATAATAAAGGCATTTTTTATTACAATAATGCTTATATTAATTCATTTGTGTGATATGATCTCAACTATGTAATAAAGTCCCCAATATATTCACAGTGTAGAGGAAATTATGAAGTGTTCAAAATGTGAGTTTCTTTGTAACACCCGACAGCCAAGGTCTTATGAACAGTATCTTCGAGGCTTAAGTGATGTTTCCCGTGATGCGAGTCGTCATTTCGAATTCGATGACTAGCATATTGGTCATAAAACTTTGATGGGCCTAAAAATAGGGAAATGAATGAATTAAAAATTTTAGCAGAACTAATAATTCATATTAAGTTAAGAACTACTGTTTACGGAGATAAAATGAGATCAGGTCGAGACAGCTTTGGGATGTGCTCGGATGGTCTCAAAAATATCATACCCTAAACCTCAAAAATTCCACTGAGTATGATAGAGGAGGAATTATAATTTTCTGAGGCCAGTAGATTTTTTTCGAAATATTTTATTTTGATCGTGAATAGTGCCAAAAAGTCAACTGTGGAATTTTGGCCTAAAATTTTACATGGGCCTTAGTCCCACTAAACAAGGATTTTTAAAACTAAAATGGAAATTTTTGGATATACAGAGAATATTTTATGAATTTTCGAATCAAAAAGTGACATAATATGTATATAAAGTATTTAGGGCCCATTTGGCCCAATTAAGTGGATCCAGCCCATCCTATATAAGTCATTACACATGTGTAATCACCCCACACATTACACATGTGCCCTTCATCATCTTCCTCCCCAAGCCAACGGAGCTGAAGCCATTAGCATGAAGTATCCACCATTTTTCTTATTTTCTCTCTCCTAATTTCCACCCAATTCCATGAAAATTTATTAGAATTAAAAACTCCATCATCTATACACCTCAATTCCACTAAGAAGGTGGAGAAAGGAGCCCAAATTTGGCAAATTCACCACTTGGGTGAATAGTGCCCAAAGTAAGTAAAAATCATCCAATGTCATTTTTTATTTTTGATATAGGTAGCTTAGACAATTCTAAGAATCCTTATAGTTTTAGAATTTAATTTGGAGTTTTGGATATTTTTTGAGAATTTTTCTAAGATCAACTTGGTGTATGTTAGGGTGACCATTCCAAGTGAGAGAAAGCAAGGCATTCAAGGGCAAAGTGGTGGAGAAAGGGGTGTGGATACACCCTATATATGTGGATTAATTCTAATTCATTATGCCAATCTTGTTTGATTGAGTTTAAGTGTTTTTACTTGTATGGAATTTTGATAATATAGATTATATGCATGTAAATAGGTAAATTGACATTATAAGTATGTATTTGGTATTAAATTGATAAGATTTATGGACTAAATTGGGATAGATTTCATGTGTGAATGTGTGTGCTCATAGTGGCCAAATGGTGGGTCAAAATGTGTATGACATGTGTAGTTAAGTATTAGAGGCATTTTGGAGGCAAATTAAATGTGAGAATCACAAATACAATGACCTAAAAATGAGAATATTATAAGGCATAGAAATGTAATTTACTTGTATGGAAATAGGTGACAAAAACATGGTAAAATAATATGCTTTATATTAGGCATTGAATGTAAGAATAATGGGGTAAGGATTTGATGAAAATAGAACTTGATTGACATAAGCAATGAAAAGCATAAAAGGCAAAACTGACCAAAAGAATAGTGTTAGTTGTAGAAACTGATCAAATGAATAGTAACTTTACGACCGTAGACAAAGTTACAATGACTTGTGTAATAGTGTGATAAAATGTAACGTAAAGGCAAAATAATAATAAAAACAGTCTAAAATGGTTAATGGCCATTAGTTAGACACCCACTGGATGAGTTGATCTGTTAACTAGGGGTAGAGAAGCTACTAGGTAGTTGGTCCTTCTAAGGCCCACTGCTAGGTATTGTTTATGGCGAGTGTAACCACCTAGGTTATGTGATGAGCCACTACAGTACAGGGTATTATTGTGGATTAAGATTGGTCTACGGAAGGGTCCCTAAGTATCCACCACTGGTGTTTATTGCTATGAGGTGCAGGTACTGGGGCTGGTTTACATACGTGTCCCCGCTATTTATTACAGGTCCCTGAGTATCGGGGAAGGTAAGTGCAGCTACTTAGGCCCTAAAAGTGGGCCACTGCACAGGACCTATCCCACTGTCCAGTGTCTTAAAGCGTAGTATGTCTGGTATGGGCCTGCAAAGTAATAAATTGATCTGTAATACCTAATAAGAAAGCTGAGATTGTTAAGATTAACTGTTGTATGTAGAACATTACATAGTGCAATGTTTGCATGAGTTGACATAATCTATTTGGTTTAATCCACCACTAGGTGTCATACTTAGCGTGTCGATATTTCAATGTGCAAGTAGTCGATAGAGAGCTGACCAGCATCAGACGTCATTGACAGTGTAGCTACCATAAAGTCTATTGGTATTTCTTTTTGTTTTCCTTTGTATTTTGTATATATAGATGCACTCATGTACATAAATAGTTCAGAAGTATATGATGTTTGTATAGTTAAAACCCTAAACTAAATATATGTATAGTTTTGCTTGTTAATGAAAATATGCTTGTATACTGATGGGTCTGTGACCCTATGATAAATGAAATAGGTTTGATATGATGTTGTTGATTGTATTATGGAGGACCAGAGGGTCTAAAAGGGGGAATAAGGTCAGATATTGGGTTTAGAAGTGCTTTTCTTTGTAGGATAATTTGGGTAAGTTACCAGGGTAGTCGTTATGCTGCCCAAAATTTCATAAATGTCTGATAGTGCCTAATAGGGACTTTAATGGACCAAAATAGACATTAATTAGGGAATAAATAATCAGAATAGGCATAAGCTAGGTTTGGTCAAACTTGGTCAAAGTTAGATAAAAGTTAAACGAAAAGCCCCTGAAGAAATCCTAGGTTGGGTGACCTCGACGGGAAGTAGTACACCTTGCCTATTTTAGGTAGAAATGAGTAAGGGGTGTTACATTCTTATTGCATGCAAATGTGAAATACCAAAACTATCCCTAGTCATAGTATTAACAAGATGGGACATTGTTATTGCAGATAGACTAGCACATGGTATGCTCTTTAACTTAGTGAAATAGTAATTCTCACAAGCTATAAGCATGGTGATGCTTGGAGATAACATGTGGATGCTTATTTGAGAAACAAGTTCATTGGAGACTCAACATGAGATGTTCACATGGATACATAATCTATGTCAGTGAAACAATCTCAACACATCAGTTGTATATCTATCTTTTAACTTGAGATCACCAAGGTTATCTTAAGTATGGAGAACTATGCTTTGACTTTGGTGCTCTTACGTCGCCATGATGTATACAGAGCTATGTGATTGGGTATAGTTCAAAATACTTAAAGGTAGTTAAGTGATCAATAGAGTATTCACCACCTTGGATTATAATGGGAAATTTATCTCACTGTTCTAATATGCCTCTATTCCGGGAATCTTTAGCCAAAGTGAAATGTAAGTGTGAATGAGATTCACAAGGGAATTTTTGGAATAAAGGAATAAATATTAGAATCAACATGTTTAGAGCTTAATTAGACATACTTGATTAAACATTGAGTTAACACAAGTCCATACTCAAACCTAAATGAGATAAAGTATAGTGAAAAGACAAATTGCATAGTAACTGTATATTGAAGGGTTAAGTCCAACCATTTGACTTTTTGACACTTGGGTAATCATTATGCTTGGCTAGAAGCCTCTAATAACTTGTATAATAGTTAATTTATTAATGGGATTTAATAATGATTTAATTGGATTAAATAACAAAATCCCAGTTCTACTAGGATTTTAATTCACTACTATACAGCAACGTGCTTTAGAAGCTTATAGAGTCACACACCAATAAGAGCAAATTAATGAGGTAAAAATATAAAGTATTTAATGATATGGGATGTTATTAAATAAGAAGAAATTAAATGAGAAGGCTTATTGGGTTTGAAGCCCAAGAGAAAAGCTTAAAATATTAATTAAGTGTTAATTAAATATTTTAAGTAATTGGGTCAAAATTAGTCCTTTTAATTAATTAATTGAAATTTCATTTTTTGTTTAACCCTTTAGGAGCTTAAGGCTGAAAAATCTAACCTAGGGGTGAATAAAAAAGGCATAAAAACCCTTATGAAATCATTCACAAAAAGCGAGTCCCAACAAAGAGAACAATTCTCTACTATTAGTGCAAATTCACCATCTTTTATGCTTTCTCCTTCTTATTTCATCTTGAATTTTATTTTTCAATAACACTTAGAAATAAAATTCACTTGTGCATCTCCTGGAGATTTCTCATTGAATTTGCTACTAGTGTAGATACCTTAAAGGTGTTCCCAAGAAGATCACTGTGGTTTACGGCAATCTGGTGAGCTATAAAGCTATAAATAGGATTCGCATAGAGAAT
>CANXYI010160109.1:0-12226 GCA_948208565.1 Hura crepitans
TCTGCACTTGTTCTTCCTTATAAGTCAAGTTTGGCTGAACTTAAATTTCTTTAGCAACAATCACATGTGATGGATCTTATCGGTATCGCCTCAACATGGATACATGAAAGACATCATGTATCTACTATAAATTAGGTGGCAAGGCAAGTCGATAAGCCAAAGGACCCACTCTTTCTATGATCTTATAAGGCCTGATGAATTTGGGGCTAAGCTTGCCCTTCTTGCTAAACCAAAGTATCCTCTTCCATGGCAACACCTTTAAGAATACTCGATCCCTAACTTTATATTCAATGTCATGCCTTTTTAAGTCTGTGTAAGATTTTTGCCTATCTAATGCTGCTTTTAATCTTTCTCTGATAACCTTAACTTTCTCCTCAGCATCCTGAATCAAATCAAATCCCACAATTCTACCTTCTCTCACTTCAATCTAATACATTAGTGACCATACAAGGCTTCATATGGTGCCATGTCTAAACTAGCTTCATGGCTATTGTTGTACGCAAACTTAGCTAATGCCAGATACTGGTCCCAATTGCCTTTAAACTCAATGGCATAGCTTCTCAGCATATCTTTCAACACTTGTCTCACTCTCTCTCATTGACCATCTATTTGAGGATGGAATGCAGTACTATAGGTCAATCAAGTAACCAAGGCTTCCTGCAACTTCTTCCAAAACCTGGAAGTAAATCTCAGGTCCTGATCTAAGATTATGGCTACTGGCACTCTATGTAATCTCACAATCTCATCAATGTACAGTTTGGCTAGTTTCTCTAAGGAATAATCCATCCGTATAGATATGAAATGGGCTATCTTCAGCAGCTTATCCACGATCACCCAAATAACATCACACATATTTCTAGTCAAAGGCAATCCCATGATAAAATCCACGGTGATCTTCTCCTATTTCCATTCTGGAATTGTAATTGGGTGTAGCAATCCAGAAGGAACCTAGTGTTCTGCTTTCACCTACTGACATATCAAACAATGAGCCATGTACTCAACTACCTCACATTTCATTCCTAGCCACCAGGAATGAGGCTTCAACCTGAGGTACATCTTAATGCTTCCTAGGTGCATAGAGTATGGAGCCTCGTAGCTTCTTTCAAAATCTACAATCTTAGTTCATCAACATCAGGTACACATAACCTATACTGATAATATAGGCTTCCATCATCACTTAATGGGAATCCTATAGCCTTCCCCTCTTTGACTTTACCTACTGTCTACACTAAGTGAGTATCTCTTAACTGAGCCTCTTTCACCTATTGCCTAAAATCTACCTTGACTTGCAATTCAGTCAACACTACACCTTCTATTGTGTACTCTACTCTAGCATGCATCAAACTTAGAGTAGCTATCATTGAGAACCCTTTCATGAATCTCTAGTAATAACCTACCAATACTAGGAAGCTTCGGATCTCGATCACATTCCTAAAAGGATTCCACTTCAACATTACTTTAACCTTGCTCGGGTCCACCTTAATACCTTTAGTTAAGGTAATGTGACTTAAGAATGCCACTTATTCTAACCAGAACTCACACTTACTCAACTTATCGTATAATTGCTCCTCTCTCAAAGTCTGCAACACAATCTGAAAGAGTTGTTTATGTTCCTCCTGGGTTTTAGAATACACCAAGATGTTGTCAATGAACATAACTATGAACTGATCCAAGTATGGCTTGAAAATTATATTAATCAAGTCCATAAAGGCTATCAGGGCATTAGTGAATCCAAATGGCATCACTAAGAACTCATAATGCCTATAACATGTTTTAAAGGCAGTCTTAGGAACATCACCTTCCTTAATCCATAACTGATGGTACCCTAACCTCAAGTTTACCTTGGCAAAGACACTAGGACCCCGTAACTAATCAAAGAGATCATCGATCTTAGGCAACAGATACTTGTTCTTAACTATCACTTTGTTCAATTGCTTATAATCGATACATAACCAAAGTGATCCATCCTTTTTCTTCATAAATAGTATAGGAGCTCCCCAAGGAGACATGCTAAGCCTATTAAAGCCTTTACCTAGTAACTCTTGCAACTGCACTTTTAATTCCTTTAATTCTGCTGGAGCCATTCTATAAGGAGTAATCGAGACTAGGTTCACACTATGATAAGTCTCGATCTCAAAGTCTAACTTTTAATGTGTTGGCAATCCTGACAACTCATCTATAAACTTGTTAGGAAAATCAAACACAACATGTATCTTATCCAAGCTAGGGGTCTATACATTGGTATCTATAATAGATGCTAAGAACGCTTCACATCCCTTTCAGATGAGTCTCCTGGCTGTTATAGTAGAAATCACATTATGCAAGGAGTCTCTATTACCCACAACAATCACCTTATGCCTATCTAGGGTCTAAAGACTCAATCTTTTCTTCTCACAATCAATAACTGCTTAGTGCTCTGACAGCCAGTCCATATCCAGTTTAACATTAAACTCATAGAAGGGTAACTCTATTAGATTTGTCGGGAAGGTTTGGTCATGCATCATCAGAGGATAGTGTCTATATATAGTGCTCACTGTCACACTTTGACCTATGGGGTTGGTCACTTAAATATCTAGATCTATAGGTTCTTGTTCAAGGCCTCTATCTCTACCTTGTGTGGTGCATATATACGAGTGCGTGGATCCAAGATCTATCAAAGCTAGTACAAAAGCATCAAGTAAAGAAAATATACCAGCTATGACATCCGAAGCCTCTACTTTCTCTAGGGCATGTATGGTATACTATTATTTCAAAGCTTGCACTTTAATTCTACCCCTCTGACTAGTGGTAGCCTACTCCTATCTTGGTGGTCTCAGAGGTCTACCAACTATAGCTACAATTGAGGCCTATGTCTAAACTGCCTCTGCTAGCCTCTAAGGGCATTCCCTCTGGTAATGGTTTTAGGCTCCACAAATAAACTACTCACCCCTCCTATATTTCTCAACATTAGCCTTAATATTTCCTTTGACAGCTCTCACACATCGGTGGTGCAGTTCTTGTAGTGGACACAGGTGCACTGGAAGCCTACTGTGATGGAAGTGGTCGAGGACTAGAAGAGTGCCCCTGATCAGTCCTCTGTGAAAGGGCCTGCCTTTACGATTGCTAACCTTGCTGCCTCTGGGACTATTGACCTTGCTGAAAGTCCCTCAACTTCTTGCTCTCACCTGGAGCTAAACTAGTTCGGCTTGTAGTGAAAGGCCTTTTCCTCTAGAACATTGCCCTTTTCTCTTACAGCATCTCTTCCATGTCATAAGTTGTTGTAAATAACTTAGAGAAATCTCAAATCTTTAGTGTTGAGATTTGTATTCTGATCTCTATATTGAGGCCTTTTTTAAACCTCTTACAGTTCTCTTCATAATCTAGTAACAACTCAATTGCATACCGGCTCAGACGGTCAAAATCCTTCTCATACTTTAAAATTGACCTTTTACCTTATCTCAAGTCAAAGAATTCTTGTCTCTTCTTATCTTTATAGGAGTCGGTGATATACCACTCGCTGAACTCCTTTAGAAAGAAGTCCAAAGTCAACTCAATAGCTATTCTTCTCCTTTTTTACCATTCTCACTAGTGATAAGCTTCTTCTTGAAGCAAAGATGAGCACATTTTAGGTGTTCTCCCTCAGGACACTTTAATTCCTCTAATATTTGGGTGGTCCTCTCTAGCCAGTATTCTGCTTTTGTCGCATCATCCTCTCTAGAAACCAAGGAAATCCATAGCTCCCATCTTTCTAACCCTCTATAAATATGTCTTCTATAGGCCTAGAGGAGCTAGTGGAGGTAGAGGAGCAATAATAACTGGCACTAGAACTAGTGCTATAGTGTGTCTCAGCAAATCTACAATTTACTGTAATAATACAGGTGAAGCCTATGCTTGAGGCTAAGGCTGAGGTAGAGGTAACGGCTGGTGGGCAACATCACTTAGCTCTAGAGTGGCTGCACTCACCTTTGGTCCATGTATCATCATTGATGTATAACTAGCCACCTCTTCCCCTCGCTCAAGTAGGGTTCGCTCACTCATCGTGTATAATTGTACTAGAAATAATTATTAGCATCAGACAGTGTAGCTTGACCCGGCACAAAACCCTAGACTCATGCACTCATGTATATGACACCTAGGAATGCCTAAACCCACTCTGATACCACTAAATGTAACACCCCCTACCCATTTCTACTTGAAACAGGTAAGGTGTGCCCCTTCCCATTGAGGTCACCTATCCTTGGATTTCCCTAGGGGCTTTTTGTTTAACTTCTACCCAAGTTTAACCAACCTTAACCAAACATGCCCTTATGCCATTTCTAACTAATTATCCCCTTATTACTACCTATGTTAGTTTGATAAAAGTCCAATTTGACCCTATCAAACAGTTAAAGAAAATTAGGCAGCATAACGGCTGCCTGGGTAATTAACCCTAAATAAACCTATAGAGAAAAACACTTATAAATTCATTTTTCAATCACAACCCCTTTCTAGATCCCCTAGTCCCCCATATCACAACAATTCTTTAGCAATATACACATGTCAAAGAATCACAGGGGCATAGACCTACCAACACATAATCATGCAAAAATATATTTATTTTATGATGCAAAGCTATATATGCATATCATGTTTATATACATATCATGTTCAGTTAATAGACACCGTAAAACCCATGACATCTCTATATATATGAGTGCGTCTGTACAAAACTCAAAAGGAAAAAAAAGTACCAAAAGACTCGATAGTAGCTACACTAGTGACATCTAGTGCTGACCATCGCTTTATTGACTGCCTATGCATCGAAACACTGACACGCTGAGTATGAAACTTAGTGGTGGAATAATCCAAATACAATATGTCTACCATGCATACAAGCAACATTCAACATTCAATGTACCATCATGTTCATCTTAACTCTTCTAAGTCTAATGCATTTCCAAGTTTTTTTTATTTAGATATATTATCAGTTAGTGTTATCTTTATTAAAGGCCTATGATAGATAAACAACTCTTTAAGACATCGGATAGTGGGACTATCTTATGCAGTGGCCCAATTTTAGGACTTAGGTAGCTGTACCTACCTAACCCGATAGTAGGGATCAATTTGTAGACCTCCCAATACCGAACTAGTAGATAGCAAGGATTAGTCCATGGACTTCCCAATATCTATAAAATATATTAGTATCACCAAGGGTGGATAGTAGGGATCAGCCTCGTGGGACCTCCTAATATCCACAAATAGACAACTGGGTTGTAGGGATTAGCCCAAGTAAACCTCTTAATACCTTACTATGCAGGGTTCCTGTCAGAATCTTGGCAATTAAACCCACCACAACCAATACACAGCAGTGGCCCCAAAAGGACCAAGTTACCTAGCAGTTGCTACCTTCTTAGTTGACCGGTCAACCTATCCAGTGGGTTTCTAACTAATGGGCCAATAATTATTTTAGACTATAATTCTTATTTTTTTATATTCTCGACTCTAGCTTTATCATTTAGTTACATTTTATGACAAAATGCACACAATTGTCAAAATCTCACTTGCGGTTGTAAAGTTACTATTCATTTGGTAACTTTACAAGATTGCTATTATACATTTGGTCATTTATGTCCATTAGACTTTTCTCATGCCAACTCATACCATGTCCTACTTTATCAATCCCACATTTATTCATTTAGACAACATTAATAGCCTCATAATATGCCATTACATGCCATGTTACTACTCATTATACACTTACATCCCTAACCACTAATTGACCTAAAATTTCATGCTAATTTCATTACCACAATAATTCATTTCTAGCATCACCATTTCCAAACTTGAAATGCCATAACCTTGATTGCACATACCATGACCTATAACATACATTTTGGCCAAATAAGGATCCACACATACATAATGCATTTCTTTCCAAATGATCATGCAAAACCCATTATTTCTATGCCATTAACTACCTTATAGCATTAATTCACTTAGTTATCATGCCTACGCCTAATTTTCCACACTTCCATACGAGATTTAAGCACACAAACATGGCATAAACATAAGGCACATTAAATGTAGCTTATTCCATATACCTAGGGTATGAGTACACCTTTTTCTCCACTACTTTTAGCCTTATTCCTTTGGTTCTCCTCACCTGTAGGTGGCACTCCTAAACAAACACAATTTCCACCTTAGAAAAATTCCCTAAAATAATCTAGAGCTCTAAATTGAAATATAAAACTATAGTGATTCTTAGAATAACTTAATCTACATATCAAAATTAAAAAATGGAATTAGGGCATTTACATAACAAATTGTCACTATTCACCCAAGTGATGAATCTTCCAAATTAAGCTTTTTTCCTCAAATTTCTTGGTGGAATTAGTATCTAGGGATGATGGAGGTTTATTTTCCTATAATATTTGTGATGTTTGGAGGAGAGAGGCGAGAGAAATGAAGAATTTTAGTGAGGTATTCATAGTGGTGGCATTGGCTTCTTAAGTTCTTTAAGGTTGAAGATGACTTTGGCACATGTAAGGTGGTTCACATGTGTAACCCTTTTCAGTATGATAGGTTGGTTGCATAGGATTGGTCCACATCGCAATCTAATGGCTAAAATTCACTTTATGTCACTTTTGGCTTCAAAAATTCATAGAAAAATCTCTAAGCCTCCAAAAATTCTCATTTTAGTTTTAAAAATCCTCAATTAGTGTAACTAATGCCCATGTAAAATTTCAAGTCAAAATTCAATAGTTGACTTTTTTGGCACCATTCACTTGCTAGAATAAAATTTTTCGAAAAAATATCTATTGACCTCAAAAAATTATAATTCCTCCTCTATCATAATCAGTGGAATTTTTGAGGTTTAAGGTATGGTATTTTTAGGTTTGTCTGGCCATATCCCAAGGCAGTCCTGGCCTAACCACATTTTATTTCCTTATCCACTAGTTCTTGACTCGAAATGATTTATTGGTTTTGCTAAATTTTTTTAATTCATTTGTTTTACCTATTTTTAGGCTCGTAAAAGTTTTATGACCAATACACTAGTCATTGGACTCGTAATGATGGCCTGCACTACAAAGAACATCAGTTAGGCCTAGAAGGTACTACTCATAAGACCTTAATTGTCAAGCGTTATAAAATGTGCATGGGTGAATAGTTAGTTAAAATTAGGTAAATGTTTATTTTTGAGTTTTAATATTTTTAGGGGAACTTGAATTTTAAAAACAAGATATATTAAGTTAGATTTTAATTTGGATAGATGTTTGAATTTTTATGAATTTTTTAATATTATGAATGAATTATGACCATATATGGGTAAAAGGGTTTATTTTCAAGATTTGATATTTTTTGAAGATGTAATGGGATGCCAATAAGAGATTTATCAAGTCAATTTGAGAATTTGATATCTATTTTAATTAGTGTGAATTTTTGGAGGTTATAGCTGAATAGTAACTGAATATTGCACGAGTAGCTATTTTTGGGGTTTTATAATTTTGAGTAAAGTCATTTAATGGAAATAAAAGTTTATGGATTTTTTATGGAATTTTTATATTTTTTTAGGCTATGTTCATTAAAGGATGAAATGGAAGCAAGGGGAAAAGAATAAAGAAGATTTATGGTTACTCTAAAGAGTTTTTTGATGCTATGGAAGTAAGTGTATCCCTTATAGTATGTGTGGCTATGATTTTAGGTGTAAAAAATATGTGTTTAACATATAAAATATGTATGCATGTTTCTTGTGATGTATCAATGTTATGATGTTATTGAAATGTCATTGTGTTAAGAATATGTATGAGCATGTAATGAAGTGTTATAATGATCAATTAATGATTTGAGTTTCCTTTATTAAGGTGGTTGAATAGTTCTATTTATATGTTGTAATGATGTTATAATCAAATATGTTAGATGTATGTAAGCATGGTTTTGATGTTAATGAAAATGATGAGATTATGATTATGCTTAATGCCATGATAATGAGTTGGAAAGGTCATTTGAGTATGTTTTTATTGTTATGAATGAATACGAATTCATGTGGTTTGATTATGCTAATTTTACTTTATGTATAATGTTAATGATGAGTATATAAGGCTTGAATAATAAGGTGTCTTATTTAAAATATAATGTGATACCTATCTATGTTAGCATGGCCGAATTATATGAGATCAAATGCATGGTAATGTTGTTAATTATGGGTTAGTGAAATGATATGCATATTAACCATGACATGCTAAGGTGGCCAAAAGCATGTAGCTTATGTTTATGACATATAAGTGGATGATTGTTTATGCACATGCTTTAGGCTAATTGAATCAAAATAATTTGTGTAAATTCAAATATGTCCTAATATAGACATAATACTTACAGGTAAATAGGCAATTATAATAATTGATGCTTGTAACTTATGTTTAATGATGTTAAATAAGTGCATTAATGAATTTAATGATATTGGAATGATGTGATTATGCAAGATGATATGATGTGGTTTGCCCATGAATAGATGTATGTGTATATATGGACATGAAATAAAGTGTATGAGTGTTTGAAGGGTTGATTACCAAATGGCCTTATAGTATACATATGTATGTATATGCTTTATATTAGGCACGTTATGGATGGTACAAGATTATATGAATGTCAATGATCATGAGGACTTATGATGTTATGAGTAATGAGAAAAAAATGTAATATTAAGTCATGTTTGATGGCTTCATTGAATGGCATATCTACAATTATATATATATGTGTGTGTTCCATATAATGCATGAAATGGAAGATGTATGGAATGAATTTGATGTAAGTAAATATATGTGTGTGTGCGTGTGAATTGATAATGTAATATGAGGAAACGCAAAAATATAAGTGTATGTTAGTATTTCGAATGGTCTAGCATGATAGCGTTGCTATGTCTGAGGCATATTAAGTGTAAAATATGACATTTTAAGAGCTTTTATGATGCATGAGTGATGTGCATATGAGATTTGTGATTTTATGCTTTATGATGTCATTTTGGCCAAAGCATATGATGTGCCATGTTACCTTGTGGTTTTCTTTTTGACAATATGTTAGTATAAGCATATTATTCAAATTATAACTAAAAAGGCACATGTTATAAAAAGGGAGATGAACAAATAATTGCATAATCCATTTTTATGAGTCTGTTCTAAAAGAAGGCTTTAATATGGCATTTATCATGATTATAGACGAATGGCCTATAGCATGTAGTTGTGTGTATGTTGCATACTATATATGCTATGAATAAATCATGACCATATAGATGGGAATGATCATGTTAACATGTAATGACATGTAAACTTAATGGGAACCTATTTGAACATATATGTGAATTATGGGTATGAGAAAGATGGTATGATGATATGGATGGCATATGGTAGTTGGGAAATGTCATAATGCATAATGAGCTTATGATATGGTTGAATGGCCTAATAAGGAAACTGATGGGTGCTTTAGGAATTCCTTGAGTGCTTATGACATAACAACATGAATATAAGGCAAGAATAGCTTAAAGTGATTAAAAGAGTAAAATATATATGATAATGTCTATTATGCATAAAAAATGGATATATTGATGCATTAATCAATGTTCTCATGTTGCTTGAATGGTAGTATAATGGGACTAACATAAATGGTGAAGAATATTAATTTTTGCCTTGAGGTTATGTGTTAACCAAATTAAAGATAAAATTCACTCAATCTACTTTAAAATGGTGAAACTAAATGTAAATTTGTTTAGAGGCCCATAAAAGCAAATAATTGAGTTAGATAAGTTGGCCAGTTAACTAGGAGTGATAGTAGCTACTAGGGTAATTTAATACCTCTATAGCCTTTTGGTTGCGATGTATCAACTGATGGGTTTTTACGTAGCCTTCGGGTTGCGATGCATTGACCTTTGGGTTATTATGATATCTTGATCTTTATGTCTAATGCATTGTTCCTTAGATCTTATTTTTCTAACCTTTAGGTCTAATTTGTGTTGATCTTTGGATCTTATGCTTTAACTTTTGGGTCTAATGCGTGATGACTTATAGGTTTACTATTTTTTGACCTTATGGTTTAATTTGTGTGGGGCCTATGTGGTTTCGAAGGCCTTAGCGGTCCATGGATACTTTGTTATTCCTATTGTGTGTGTTTCTTTGACTAGGGCTTAATAAATAGATTTTAAAAAAGACTTTGCATGATTTTTATGATGGAAGAATTATGTACTAATGCATAATAATATGATGCATTATGATTTATGCTATGTTATAGCACACATGTATGTTCTGTATAAAGAAACGTATCACATAATAAATTGAATGTTTATTATTTTAGATCCTAATAGATGACGATTTATGAATGAATATAGCAATGCATGTATATGTTTATGATTAGTTATGTATGTTCATGTTATAAGACAAATCTTATGTTTTTGTGGCTAAGTGTGATATGCATGTGAGCTAAAATAAAAATCAAGGAATGATAATGATTAAATTGAACATAATAATGATGTTTGAAAGCATTAGGTGTATGAATTTATTATGCTTATGTTTGAGCAATTGTGATTGAATCATGCAAATTGAGATGATGGTTCTTTTGTATGTTGTTCTATATTGAAAGTCATGCATGTTCAGATCCTCAATATGTGATAATGTCTTATTTATCTATTCCTTTTTACACATGTTGTATTATAGACCCTTATTATAGTGCACAAGTATATTATGAATGTCCATAATTTGAAGTGTTTAATATAAATTAAAAAGTAAAGGAATGTACCATACTATACAAGATACACCACTAAGCTGCAAATCTTAGCACATCATTTATTTGTGATGTATAGGTTACTAGATAGCATGAAATGAAGAACCTCCAGGCTACAGATGCCATGAGTTTATATGAAGATGATGTTGGTTATATAGTTTTTTGATACTATATGAAGAAAGAATAAAAATGTTGTATAAGCACTCATATATAAGCTAATGAATGGATTATAACATTATAATGTATTAAAAGTTTATGTAAACTTGTAACATGCATATATATACAGATATGCTATTAATGGGTTGTAACACCAATAAGTTAAGGCCTCGTGAATAGTACCTCTAAGGCTCGAAAAAAGTACTCAGAGTGTCGAGTCACCTTCAAGAGGCCCAAGGCAAGGTGTACTAGTCATGAAACTTTGAGGGCTTGAAAATGATGAAAATGACATAATTTAAAAATTTAGCAGAACCAATAAATTATTTTAGGCCAAAATGTAGTGGTCTATAGGCTTATATGAACTTGGGTTAAAAATGATTTGAGATATGCCTAAACGGACCTAAAAATACCATAATTTAAAGGTCAAAAAATCCCTTGAGACCATTGGTGGAGGAATTTTTAAATTTTGAGGTCATTTACTAATTTCTTAAATTTTAAAGTTTGCATATAAATCGAGGTAATTAGTTAATTATCTTGCCAATGGAATTTTGTCGTGAAATTTTATGAGGCCCTAAATAGGCCAAATTGAGGATTTTTAATACGACTACAACAAATTTTAGAGGTCTAAGTGAATTTTTATAATTTTTTAAGTTTCAACCAAAATTGAGCATTTTCAAAAAGCTCAAGTGACATGTGTCACCACCCGAGTGGTCCATGCTTATTATAAATACCTTCTTTATGCCACCTAAGCATCCATATGGCAACATTACTCACCCACCTCTCTTTTTCCCTTTTTTCTTCCTCCTGCCACCCAACACCTTTCTCCACTTCTCTCCTCCATTTCCATGGCATCCTAAGATTACCTTAGCCTTTAATTGCCACTAAAAATCCATTAAGTTAGGTAGCAATTAGTCCTTAAAGAGTTAAAGCATCATAAACACCCATAAAATCAAAGAAAAATCAAGAATCATCAAGTGCACATAAAAAGGAGCATGAAAAACAAACTTTGTGTGTAAGTGTTTTTCTTCTATTTTTGTTTTTTTTCCTAGGGGATTTTATCATTCTAAGGATGCTTATGTTTTTGGATTTTCATTTTTAGTCTATGGAATTTTCTAAGATTTTTCTAAGGCATATAAGTATGTATATTGGCCAATGTGAAGATAGAGTGCAACAGGGGAATTGACAAACTAAAAGGGTGGAGAAATCCTCGAATTTTAGTAAGGTATGTGAATTTAATGTATTTGGAATATGCCTAAATTTAGGTATGATTTAGGATGAAATGTTGTATGGAATGTGAGGATTATATGGCTAAAGCATGTGTAACCATGAACTAAGCTTGTGTTAA
>CANXYI010160149.1:0-10483 GCA_948208565.1 Hura crepitans
TAGTAATAAACTGAATGAGAAATTCAGACGACTGGCTCGTAACTGTCTAGGCTAAGAGTTGATTGGCAAATAAAGTTAACAACTATCTATTTTCAAGTCAAGAATATTATAAACAGATGATAAGTAAAGGAATGGACATGAAATGAGGATTAATAGCCCATTAGTAGACACCCACTGGATGGGTTAACTGGTTAACTTAGGGTTTTGCAGCTGCTAGTTTATCAGGTGACTGAAGAGGTCTATGGACTGAACTCCATTATGTCACCCAGTCTTTGGGATCATTTGTTAGTGGCTGGAGAGGTCTATAAACTAATCTCTATTATGTCACCCAGACTTTGAGATTATTTGTTGGTGGCTGGAGAGGTCTACCGATTGATCTCCATCATGTCACTTAGTTATACATTATTATTTGTTGCTGGGGAGTCCTACGGGTTGATCCCCATTATGTCACACTACACTTGTGTCTAGAGAGGCTACAACTGATCTCTATTATGGCACTTAGGCTGGTGCAGTAGCATAGGTCCAAAATGAGGACCACTGCACTAGTTATTCCCTCTAAATCTAGTGTATTGAAGTGTAGTCTACCTAGTGGGGCCTAAGTCTAAACTTAAGTTTTATTCCTTTTAATTGATTAACTAGTTGAATGAATATGATGTCCATAATGTAAGTGAAGGAAATTTGAGTGAGCCAAAGAAAATAATTAATGGAGATTAATACACTGACATACCTGTGAGTGTCTGGGAAATATAGTATAAGAAAAGTATATAATGTGTGTATAATGTTAGTAGAAGCTGTGTCTCCTTTAACCTTAACATAAGGGGTTAACTAGCTATAGGAACCACTTGATAAAAGTAGTGCAGTGACCTGAATCTAGTTAATTTGTTAAAGGATTAGAATAGTAATAAAATTTAATGCAAAGAAAGATATATTTTCATTTGACCTTTATATGTATGAACCTATAAAATGGATATATTAAACTACTTGTGTGTAATAGGAGATATACTTTTAATCAATTAAATTCACCACTGAGTTTCATACTTAGCGTACTAATGTTTTGGTATGCAGGTAAATAGGAACAACAGGATAGCCTCAAGATGGGTGCAGTGTAGCAACAGAATCAGCAAGGGTGATAATATTTACTTGACTTATCATGTGTAATGGCACTCATGTAATAGCTGTAGGTTATGTGTCCAGCATGCTTAGAAGCTGCTGTGGTTTGTAATCTATTTGAATTATAAATTTGTATGAACCACTTTGGTGTAAATGAATGGAAACTTGTATAATCTATTGACATAAATTTTATATTGATACCAAATGTTGGGCCTGAGGCCTATGAGATGTTAATGTATGAAGGATTAATAAGATGGGTGTCAGGATCGAAAGTGTACCTATTATCGGGATTCTTCAAGGACTCGATAAGAGTGTCACATATAATTATTTATATATACCTATTATTCACTTAAACTTACTTATTTTGTTATAATTAATTTATTTCTCTTATTAATTATGGTTTATACATATTTTATCATGTTAGCTTGAATACACACACACACACACATTTCAAATTCTTATATGTCTAAATCCTATATATTTATTTCAATTATTTATTTTCCCACATCAAATTCTTTATCTATCATTATAATTTAATTACATTTAACTACAAAATGACTAATATTACTTAACATCAATTTTGGCCATATTTACTCTCTTGTCTTAATTATTCTATTTCAATATTCTATCCATTTTAACATAATTCTCTCAAGTCCTAATTATGCTTCAAAATTCTAAATCTTACTATATTTAATTATTCAAACCAAGCTAATAATATTCATCATATACAAAATTCTTCAAAATTTCGTAGTTAATGCAAATTCCTGCCAATTAAATTTCTCTTCTTTTTTTCCTTATTTTCCATACTTTTAAACATCCTAACATGAATCTTATAGTATTTTCATCCATACAATTCATTCATCCAAAGTAACATTCTTCCATCATGTTTCATGTATTTACCGTAAACACATATAAAACATAATTTAGAATACACATACCTCTCAAGCTTTAGTCTATTTAAGCTTTATTTTCTCATCTTTAAGATCATCTCATCACCATTCCTTCTGATCCTTCACCAATTCCATCATAGATTTCCTCACATAAAATCATAAAAAATATTATTACATACCAAGCTTTGTCATAAAATTCCATAAATATATCTTATCCTTCACTTAATCTCATAAAAATTACTTGGTTTGAGATCAACTTACCCACTTTGGTGTCACAAAAGTTCCTATCTTTCATATCTTTTTATCTTCTAAAATCCATCTATTTTCAACCAATTTAAAGGGGCTAAAATGTTAGGCTAAAAGAATGACCATTTTTGTGTATTATTGAATGATTATTTGATAAAATTAGGGTGTGGAAATGGTGCAGAAAGGGGAAGAACGAATTTCAACCATGAAGGGGTTAAGAGGGCTAGTTTTGGCTAAAACTAAAGTGAATAATTTATTATTATTTGGGTTTTTATAAATGGAATGGATGGTTAGGATCAAAAGTCAACATTTACACATGGATGGTTAAGATTAATACATGTGTAATTAACTAAAAAATCATTTACTCATTTCCATGTCAATAATTCCTACTTTCTACTTGGATAGCCATGATTTCTCCATATCTCCACTTGATCCAAGGGCTCAAAATGCTCCTTGCATAATTATTTATCATTTTGTTTACATGTGTACACATTTAATGTGAGTTTATTTCATAAAATTTTTTCTCATTCTTCCCATCTTCAGAAAATTTCAACATTGTAATTTTTGAATTCCTTATAATTTTTTACCATTATGATGTGCCACTTTTGAAATTTTCTGAGTACATTTTTGAATTTTTCCATTTAGCCCTAAGCAATTTACTGTTTGCCGTAGATCGTAAATTCAGATTTTGTTTTTGACTTTTAACCTCCTATATGACCTCAAGTGCTCCTCAAATTTCATCATAATGTATCTTATAATCAATATAAATTTTTGGTCAGTTTAGCTCCACTTGGCTCGAGGACACTATTCACAGTCCAGTAGCACTATTCATCGGGCCCACTCCCGAACCTTATTTTTTGTGCATTTTCTCATCCTCACTGGGCCACATGTCACTTTATTATTACTCCCATATGTCTCTCCTCACTTTATCCATGAATAGTGAATTTTTCATTTTGCCCCTGGCCTTCCCAAGATAGCCATTTGGTCATTTTTCACTCCGTAGTTCACACCAATTGACTCTATACGATCTATACGTCTATTTTATTCCCCACTATTTCTTTAAATTCCAATTCTATCCTCACAAAAATTGGATCGAAAGTCGGGGTGTGATTATAATGGTAGGTAAGATGTAATTTTTGAGTTGTGTTGATGTTATTACAATATCTGTTTTTATCTTATTTCCATTATCATAAAAATGTAAATTTTGTGTGTGATGCATTATTGCATGACATAAAACATATATTATGTTGGATTCACCACTAAGTGAAAGCTTAGCACATGTGTTTATTTTTGCAATGCGTAGGTTAATAGAACACAGATTAAAGTCGAAGCCTTGGTACCACAAGAGATTAAGAAGCCACCTTGTTTTGGGGTATTTTGATTTCTTTTGTATAATGTTGGTAATGTAATTATTTAGATAACACTCTTATGAAAAATGAGGGATTGAGACTATTCTGTATTTTGTAATCATGTTCTATAAAACTTATTACTTCTTTCTTTTCTTTAAAAGCTTTTATGAGATTTCATGCCTTGTGTTGAGTTATGTTGCTTTGTGATGATTTTTTGGAGGGTCAAATGGACCCAGGAGCTATTGGAATATGTTGAGAAATTATAAAAGTGCTTCTTTTGATAGGTTAATATTTGGGATAGTGTCCCAGTATAACTATTATGCTATCAAAATTTTGATACAGAGACCCCAATAGTATACTCAAAAAATGGTTTTGATAATTCATATTTTTATTAAATTAAACATGTAAATTATGTTTTAATATGAAGAAAAGCTATAAATTCTTCTATGGGTTTTCATATAGTGTAGTTTGGATATCGGTTGTGTGTTGCTCCTTATTCTAGTCTAGTGTATGAAATGAGTAAAGGGTGTCACATAGACACGCACACATATATGTGTGGGTGTGTATCTATATATCTTTTGAAATGTTTAGAAGTAATATCTCGTCTCAACAAATACCATAATAGCATTTTTAATAAAAAAGAAGTATAACATGATGCCCTGTTCAATATCATAATAAAATTATTTTTATAGGTGTACAAATTGTCTCTATCATATTAAAAATACAAAAAAATGCCTTCATTTACATAACAAGAAATAAACACAACAAAGCAGACCCTAATATGACCATCGTCATCAATTATCAAATTTTGATGCAGCTTCTAGCATCTCACTTGACTCTTACAAAACTTGTACCTGTGTGAGGTAAAACCAACGTGCTGAGGACAAAATCCTCAGTGGTGCAACCCTATCTTGGATGACCTTTACTTGTTGTCATAAGCTTATATCAATGATACACATAATACTAACAATATTAAACATAAAAATAAGAAACAATTATATAATCTGATCTACATTAATTGTATACCAATATGTATTATCTCTACATATAGAATATCACAGTCATCGACACTTTTAATAAGAAGTTGAATCATACCAGATATATGTTAGGTTATATATTGTTTAACATGTAACACCTTTTACCTAATCCGATTGCTGGACTCGAATAAGAGATGACATACCATCTTATTCATCTTAACTTTAACTTATTATCCCTTATTAAACTTATTATCTTTCCATTATCTTTACATGTCTCAAATGTATACCAATTATTCATTATAGTTGTCCAGCCATTATATATGTATAATCAACCCACAAGTCTATTTAACGAAAATCCAGCCGTATAATGGTTGATCGGTAATACTGTTTAATAAAAACCTATAGGAATTAACACTTCAATGTCATAACATACTTAATCCACATCATTGGATCCACCCGATCTATCATTATCTCATCATATAAATTATATCACACAGTGTTACCATAAGAAATATCTTAACTTTAATTGCATTAATAAGCATATTGATTTATATTGAACATTTCATATTGTTACCATACAAGTTCAAGTATACATGCATTTACATACATAGGTTTAGGCCCACTCCCTTACATAGAAACATGAGTGCCTAACTATACATAACTATACTCAATACAATAATAATACTAGAGGTGTAGCTCCTTTATCTGCTCTGCTTTGCTTGAGGTTACTACCTTGACATGTTGTCTACTACCTGCGCATTGCAAACATCAATGTGCTAAGCATAATATTTAGTGGTGTATTCAATGAAATATGCATTATATATGTATTTTGCTTCATTAATGATCACACTCTTGATGCACATCACTCAATGCATAAAATGATCATGCATGATATTGAACCTAGCTTACAATTTAAATATTTAGGATGTGTTTTACCACTTTGTACCTTGCCTTTTAGTTAATATAGTTTTTCCTATTTTCTTGTTATTCCCTACCTACAGTGTTAACTTATGTGATCCTTATTTAATTCACTTTTAGTTATATATCTATTATTCACCATTGATTAAGTGGAGATTTATTATTTTATTATTATTATAGTTAAGTTATAGCCTACATCATCTTATCTTACCTAGATGTCTTTTATTACCAGTTTAAGTTACTATTGCTTAAAACTTACAATACCTAGTCGATGGCCACATCATTTCTTTCATTACTCCTAATGAGATTTCTAGTTAACTAATCCCTCACATGAAATTAGCATTGAACTCTTGTTACAGTGTTTAAGCACACATTAGCTATTCTATTTCATAATTATATCTTTTTAGCTATTTCTTCTCCTTTAATCATTTTCGATTCATTTATACACTGCTTAGCCTATATTTGAAAGACATACTCCCGATACTGGATAACGGGATGTATAGGTTGTGCAGTAGTCTACATTTTGAACCTACTCTATTGTTGCACCTATATTAAATAAGTAGTTGTGCAGTGGCCCTCTTGGACCTATACTGTGATTGCACATGTGTTAAGTAAATAGTTGTGTAGTAGCCCTCTTGGACCTATATTGCTACTGCACTTGCATTATCATGATACCCTAACAGCTGCTATAACTCTTTAGTTAACTAGTTAACCTATCTAGTTGGTATTTGACTCATATGGGCTTTAATGCAGATAATTAGAATCATTAGCATTATGTTCATTTTTCTATGTCCCATTTATATTCAATTACTTAAGCCACCTCATAGCACTTGGACACACATACCACTACCACATTTTTATGACACTCAGCATATTACATACTTCTATCTTCATCCCAATTCCTATCCAATTCTTTAACTATTGTATGTATAATGTTTTATTTATCATCTTTTAGCAAGGTGATTATAATCATCATTTCATTAGTCATACCATTCGACTACTAGCTCATATCACACAAATATTTTCTTTTAATCTAATTTACACACATATGATAAAATATTCATTCATTTTACTTAATTACACCACTTCTCATACATATATTACATTATTTCATAATACACAATACATACAATTATCATTACCTTCCATTTAGTTATACTTTAATTCTTTAATTGTTGCACTCACATATTTCTGTCCATTATTATTTATTCATATACCTCTTGTAAGTTGACCATAATCCCTATCTCACTTAAACATACCATTCAGTCATCATCAACTCTCTCATTTGCACATTGCTTTTTGACCTAATTTATTCACACACCATAAGATAATCATCTATAACACTTAATTATACTATTACCCATGGATTATATGCACACACATACACCAATTCATTTTAGGCACACCCACCATTCGTCCATGTCAACATATCCTACATACTCATCCATTTATCATTCAATTCATCAAATAACCACTCATACAACTTAATTATATCACTATTTATGCATATTACATACACACACAGAGGAAATTCATAATTTCCATCCATGTAAGTGTACTTGAATTTTTTTTGCAATAACTAAAATAACGTATAAATCATTGAATACACTTACAATTGGCTCCTTTAGCCTCTAATAGACCTTTCTACACCTTGTCTTTACCCTTCCTCAACTTGTCTCTAAATTCCACTTGAAACATAATAAATTTTTCAATAGAAAAAGTCCATAGAAAATTCCAATCAACACTAAACTTGAAATTAAAACTAGAATCATTGAATTTAACATGTCTAATTACCTAGAAAATTATTAAACATTCAAAATACCTCACTTACCAATTTAGGGTTTAGAAACTCTAATTCCTTAATCATTAATTTTACCTCAAATTTTCCTTATTCTCAACACTTTTATACTAAATTAGAGCTTTAGGCTCAATAAGGATTATTTTTAGGGTATGAATTTGGGGTTTAGGGTTATATTTAGGGGTTAGAAGGAAGAAAAATCAAAGCAAGGGAGAGGAGAATATGGTATCGACCATGAAAAGAGGCAGAGGGAGGTGGATGGTTTAATCCATATGGTTACACCACATGGAACCTCTTTTATATTATGGTAACTAAGAGCCATGATTTTGCCATGTGGAAAACCAATGGCTAGGATTTATTCACACTAAATTATCTCCCTTAAAAATCATATCTTAGATATTAAAGCTTTAATAAATTCTTCTCTTGGCACTAAAAATTTAGAAATTGTCCAATTAGTAAGTCTTAAGAATCTCGTAATTTAAAACCAAAAGGAACCCACTGAACAATATAATCACCATTTCATTTAATTTAATTAAATTGCTTCTTGATGTCAAAAAATTCCAATTTCAATACTATTGGCTTAGTTAGAATTTTTGACCTTCAAGTTGTGCTATTCTTGGATTTTTTTGAGCACAAACATGATATTTTATTAGTAAGCTAAAACTAGGTTATTATTCTCAAGTCACTACCGTAAAATCTTCAAAGACAATTTCAACTACCTTAATGACCTCATTTCTAACCCAAACTTCACCCAAAATTATTTTATTATATTCCATTTCATTTAGTCCAGTCTGTTCACCCAGGTCTCGAGAAGCACTGTTCATGGTCCGGTGTCACTATTTACCCGGACCATCTCTTGAACCCCATCCTTTTCACACTTTCGTGTTCCCCTTATATTGTATTCATGTTCTTCACCTTCTTACATATTTTTCACTCATTTCTAAACCTTAAACCACCATTTTCCAATTTGGCTCCTAATAATTTGAGAAATTACCATTTTACCCTTCACCTGATTTTCACTCCATTATTCACACCAATCGACTCTACTTAATCTGAATATTCATTTTATTCCCCACTTTTTCTCCAAATTCCTATTCTATATTCAAGAAAAATTGGACTAAAAGTTGGGGCGTGACATAATGCCCATTAAATAAATTGTAAAGGCATTACAAATATACACCCAATTATCTCAATGTGTCTTACATCAATATCCATTCCATTTACACAACAAGTGTCTACATCATGCAGGTACCATTATTAAATATCATTCATTCAATTCTTTATATAAAAATTATCCACATCGCTTTTAAATGAAAAAATATATATACATCATCACTATTATCATTATCATTTCATATTATTTATCATTTTAGTTTGTAATGCCCATATTACATGATAGACAACCGATTTCAAATTATGGGACATATGGCCTAAAGGCCTAAAAAATATCACCGTGGCCATGGAGGCCTTATAACAGTGGCATAAAGCCTATTACGGTGGTCCAAGCTTATACACAATGACTAAAGGCTAAAACAGTGATCGAAGGCTGAAAACAGTGGCCAAAATCTATATAGGCATCTAAATGCCTTAGTAGCTGTTATCTATTCCTAGTTGACTGGTCAACCCAGCTAGTACTATATGTCTGTACATGGTAATATGGGTTCACGTCAATTCCATAATTAATTTTTGAAGCTTTAATTGTTTTTCCTTATGAGCATCCACAATAATATAACATTCATATAGCAATATCAAGCATTGTAACATCTCACTTATTATATTACACAGGCATTAAACATTCCATATATCATTTTTTTCTATCATATAATGCATCAATTAAGTAAAAGCATATTTGATAACCTACTTATCTCTTATAAAATCCTTTTTAGCACATTCGACCTCCATGCATATAAGCAAATACACGTATCTTAACTTTATGCTCAACTTCCCAATATAAATGACAAAATTTGAAATATCACTAAAAATCATACTTAACTCATGAAAAGTATTTACATTCAAAAAACTCCACTTATGAAAGTACTATATACCCCATTATTCTATTCATGCAAATAAATCATGATTCTATAAGCTTAAGTTAGTTAACTCCATATTTCTATAGTTTAATTCATACAAGCAAACATATTTCCATAAACTCAATTTATGTAAGAAGCACTTTTCTAATGCTTAACTAATACAAATAAAAGTATTCCATAAGTTCTATTTAGGCAATTAATCTTATTTCCATATATTCAATTCATACAAGTGATCATATTTAAACACAACTTAACTTATACAAATATACATATTCTACACATATTCATCATAGTATTCAAAAACTTCATTTAATTAGCTAATATTCCTAATTGTCAATAGTTTTAGCCAAAACACATGAAAATACCATGGTTGAATATTCTTTTTGAAGAAACCTTTTCCTCGTATTCTATATCACCCTATGTAACTAATGAAACCCATTTATCCATTCTCCATATTACATAAGAAAATTATGGCTTCCACAAGTACTCCATATATTAGGCCAACACCCTAATTTCCACTTAAATCATATTTTCATTATTTTTAAATATGTGACTTAAGTACTATAGATCAAATTAAGCACCTCAAGCTAAATGAATATGTCCCTATATCATAGAAGATAAAAAGAAAGCCTATAGAATGACATACACCATTTGACCTACACTAGTGCACACACATACATTTCAATTCTTACCATTTTGACCATAGTCATATGTTTCTATCCATAAACCATGCTTGTATTATAACATTTCATGCATAAAAACTCAAGCTCAATCATAATTTTCTCTTATTAAATACCCTTTAATGATCAAAATTCTTTTAGCTACTAAAGGTATAGCCTCTCATGTGTAAAATCCTAAAATTTCCTTTATACTATCATACAAATCATTATTTACAAGATATAACAAATTCCTTAAAAGTCTATGAACATGACTGCTTTATTTAAAACTTCTTTAAAGGAATTATGAATGTGTAGTTTAGATAAACCTCCAAATCCAATAATTCAAACCTTTACTTATTTTAGCCAATGCATAGATGCTATAAAAAAATAGCCCCACACATATAAATATATGAATACTTATGATTGGTGTGTATGGTAAACAAGATGCCTTATTTAAGTTCCTTAAGTCACTTTATTCATGTAAACCAATTATGCATAAATAGGAG
>CANXYI010160182.1:0-14959 GCA_948208565.1 Hura crepitans
TAGGGCTCGAGAGGATACAAACTTACCTGATGTCATTGTTGGTACATTATATCTCTTTGATTTACATGTTTTGGCATTAATTTATCTGGGCTCCACACATTCATATGTATGTATTATACTAGCATGAGAGAGAGGGTTACAATCAAAATCTCTAGCCATAGAAATCATGGTCAGTAATTTGATAGGATAACATGTCATTATTGATAGAATATGCAAGAACTATCCATTAACTGTCTAAGGATAGACCTTTTTGCCAATCTTATCGAATTGCCTTCTAAAGAATTTGATGTTATATTGGGAATGGATTGGTTGTCTAGACAATATGCTATGGTGGATTGTAGATAAAAGAGGCTTACTCTTTAAACATCTGATAGAGATGTAATCACAGTTGTTGGTGAAAAAAAGGACTTTTTGTCTAATGTTGTTTCTACAGTAACAACAAAATGCATGATTCAAAAAGGTTGTTAAGCTTATTTGGCACATATGGTTAATGTAGAAAAGGCGAAACCTAATATCAGTTAGATACTAATTGTAGCAAAGTTTTTTGATGTCTTTCTACATGAGTTTCTATGACTGAATGTGAGCTTGAATCTACTATTGAAGTATATTTAGGCATTACCTCAATATCTATAGCCCATTATAGAATGGATCTTACTGAACTAAAAGAATTAAAGGTGTAGTTACAGGAACTATTAGATAAAGGGTTTATTAAACCAAGTGTTTCACCATAAGGTACACTAGTGCTATTTGTGAAGAAGAAAATGGGTTCTTGAGACTTCATGTTGACTACAAGCAGTTGAATAAAGTGACAATCAAGAATAAATATCCACTACCTAATATTGATGATTTGTTTGATCAACTTAGAGGAGCAGGTGTATTTTTAAAGATTGACTTGAGATCTAGGTATTATCAACTCTGGATAAAGAAATTTGTTGTGCCTAAAATATCTTTTCACATGAAATACGAGCATTATGAATTTTTAGTGACACCTTTTGGGTTGGTTATTACCCAAGTTATATTCACGGATTTGATGAATAGAATATTTAGGCCATATTTAGACCAGTTTGTTATGGTGTTCATTGATGATATTCAGGTGTACTCTAAGACTGAGATGATCATGAACAACATCTTAGGCTGGTATTGCAAACTTTGAGAGAGAAACAACTTTATACCAAACTATACAAGTGTGAGTTTTGGTTGGATAAAATATCATTTTTGGGATATATTACCTTAGCTGAAGGAATTAGGGTAGATCCAAGTAAGATCAAGGCTATATTAAAATGGAAACCTTTAGGAAATGTGACAGAGATTAGAAGTTTCTTGGGATTAGCTAGATATTATAGGCAGTTTGTGAAAAGATTTTCATTGGTTGTAGTTCTTATGACATGATTATTGAGGAATAATGTAAGATTTGAGAGGGATGACAAATGCCAAAAGAGCTTTGACATATTAAAGGCCATGTTAATTGAAGCCCTTGTTCTTACACTACTAGAGCCAAGAAAAGACTTAGTTGTTTATAGTGATACATCTCATAATAGGATAGCAAAGTAGTGGCTTATGCATCCAAGCAATTGAAGCCTCATGGAAAGAATTATCCAACTCATGATCTAGAGTTAGCTGCTATTGTTTTTGCATTGAAGATATGGAGACATTATCTTTTTGGTGATAAATATTACATATATACAGATCACAAGAGTTTGAAATATCTTCCCACCCAAAAGGAATTGAATTTGAGACAACGGAGATGGATGGAATTAATCAAAGACTATGATTGTGTGATTGATTACCATCCAGGTAAGGCGAATGTAGTAGCAGATGCATTAAGCTAAAGATTTCTATATGCCTTGAAAGTAATGAATGTTTGATTATAGAGTTAAGAAGATAGAGCTTTGTTAGTAGAATTATAGGTAAAACCCAACTTGATTCAATAGAAAAGAAGCTCAGAAGGATGATGATCAACTCATGCATGTAATGAGTTTGATTAAAAAGGGGAAGCCTACTGAGTATGAAATTAAAGTAGATGGTTGTTTGTATTACCATTACAAGCTATGTGTGCCTAATATAGAGGACATTATGCAAAAAATATTGGAAGAAGCTTATAACTCACCTTATGCTATACATTTTAGGAGCATAAAAATGTATCTTAATTTAAAGCCATATTATTGGTGGCCTAAAATGAAGAAAGATGTAACTAAGTTTGTGGCCAGATGTCTTACCTATCAATAAGTGAAAGTAGAACACCAAATTCCTTCTGGATTACTTCAACCTATAGCAATACTAGAGTGGAAATAGGAAAAAGTTACCATGGATTTTATGGTTGGATTACCTATGACTATGAGTACATGTGATGCATTATGGGTAATTGTGGATAGATTGATAAAGACATCACACTTTATTCCTATTAGAATGGATTATTCACTAGAGAAACTTGCTCAACTATACATAGAAGAGATTGTGAGGTTACATAGAGTTCTAAAATTTATCATATCAGACAAAGACTTGAGATTCACATCAAGATTTTGGGAAAAGTTACATATTACTTTAGGTACTTGGCTTACATTAAGTACTACTTTTCATGCACCAATAGATGGTCAATTAGAGTGGGTTATTCAGGTGCTTAAAGATATGCTAAAGAGTTATGCCATTGTTTTCAAAGGCAATTGGGATCAGTACCTATCATTAGAAGAGTGTTCATATAATAATAGTCATTAAGCAAGTTTAGGAATGGCACCATTATAAATGCCCTACTTTTAGGCCTATGATGATATAGGAGATAGGCTCAAACAACAAGGCAAGAAACCTAGAACCCTAGTCTACATAGAGTAAAATGGTACAAGTCCACCCAAACTTGATGCCATAAGGTCCGCATCGATTAACAAAGACCCAGCCTAAAATAATAGAGCCCACAACCTGAGGTCCACCTAGACAAGCCAAAGCCCACATCCGCATAGAATGCAGTAGACTCAACCCAAAACTAGGCCCAAGGCCTATGAACTACTCCATAACTTAGGTTCATATGGACTTAGAGCCTAAAGTCCATATAGACTTACTGATGAAAAGCTTCTAGAAGCATAAACTTCCTATTAAGACTCTATCTCTTAATTCTACAAGGACTCTTCCTCCTTTAGATGGTAGAGCTACCCATCAAAGCCTATAAATACCTTTCTCAAAAGAGAAAGGAAAAGGGAGAAGGAGCAAAAGAAGGAGGCAATCAGTAAGCTCTTAACCACTATTTTGAGAGTCCAGGAGTGGACTCCAAAGTAGGATCAATCTTCTAATCTTCAGCCCACACTTAAAATGATCTTTTTTTTTCTAAAAATCCAACATTTTGCATTATTACTTAAAGCTTATTTACAAGATAAGATTTGAGGCCTCCTACTATACTCATCTTCATATTGCTTTTATGAACCTATGATCTCCCATGATTGATCATATGTGAGGTGGTTCTATGTAATCCCCATATTAATTATAAGAGTAAGTTCTTATTTCTAACTATTTAATTATGTGTAAAGGCCTGTTAAACTATTGTGATCATTCTATAATTAACAACATAGTCACACAGACTTACCTTAAGGCATGATATAGTCCACACAGATTTAATATATTGATATATATGTGATTTGATGTCTGTGTAGACTATTGTTTGATAATAGTTTTCTATTTGCTTTGTATACCATGTTTTAACATATCATGTTTATCATATTGACCTGTTTGTGTGATGTTATCATGTTGTATGATTATTTTATGCCTTAATATGCATATTAATATTCTGGAATTAATGTGAGGTCTGCACGGACTCCCTTTCACAAGGAACATAGTTCCTACGGATGATTATGTCTTATGTGTATTCATACTACTTTGTAGTCTACATGGACTCCCTCTCATAAGGACCATAGTCCATATAAACAATTATTTTTAATCTCCATCCTTATATATATGTGTATGTCGTCTGTGTTCAACCAATTTGTAGCTTTCCCAATGATAATTCTTTTCAACATACATCATGATTCATCTATATTCATGTTGAAATTGTTTATCCTTTCTTTAGGTCCTCATAGACTATTATATGCTATTTTGACCTATTCCTTGAGTTATATGCAAGTGACCATTCTAGTAGGATAGGAGGTTCGAAAGCATATAATAACCTTTACATGCAGTAGTCTGCACGAACATATACCGGAACCATAATGAGTCTATAGGGACCTAACAATGTGAAGATAGAACCAATTATGTACTTTATGCTATTTCATTTGGTTTTGTACCCTTTTAATTCTTTTGGTTATTTTGGGTTGTAAGAGGTAGAATAATAACTCATTTTACATGCCAAAAGCCTAACCTCACATTAATGATTTTTTGACTTAATCAATTGGTGTTTTCTTAATAAAATGGTTCTGATTCTCCCTTAATAAAAGTCATATAAAAATGTATTTTAATAAACACAAATCTCCTAAATATGGAAATTAGGCAATTACCACTAATTCCTATGGAATTATGGGTAGTTGTTAGTCAAACATCAATTAACGAATAGCCTAATTTTTGGATGTAAAATTATAATTATGATTGTTGTGTGCCTTAAATATCGTAATTTACTTTCTCCAAGTGAAAAGGTGACATGTATGCTCAATTAAAATGCATGCTTACTTGATACGAGTTTGATAAATGTTAGAATATAAAGAAAGGCATATTATTTGGGCATAAATAGGATATGATTCCAAACCCTTTCTAGGAAAAAGATCAATGGTCTAAGTGTAGAGCTAGGTGCTGACTCCAAACACTAACCACTCTGGTCCTTAGTAAAATACAATAAATCTACAATGGCGACTCCACTAGGGACTGAGAATTGAGTCCGAAAGTGCTCAAATAATATACCTTTTAATATTCTAATTTTTATTAGTCCCATACATTTCATCTTATATAAACTGTGTCCCTTTTTACCTTGGATGGTTTTGTGAACCATGAACCATTTTTCATTTAAGAATGAAGAATTGCTAGCATATCCATCACTTACAAGCCTTGTACCTTCGGGTATATGAAATGGTGAGCTAATCGATTATTATTATCCTTGATTGGAAAGACTAGTTAGAAGGGACCCCCACTTGTGGGAACCATAAAGCCTTCTTAGACTAAACTATAAAGCCCATATAGTTAAGCCTAACAACTTCCCCTAGGTTGTATGACCCTAAGTGATTGCAATTGCACTATGATTGCTATATGGGCCTATTACATTTAACCTTATTTGAAGTGGGGCTAACCCTATTGTGCCTTTTATCTGAAATGGGCCCAACCTAATTTTACCTCAAATAAGACTAAAATGTTATAGGCCATTTTTCTTGCATATGCTTTAAGTATGAGAGGTTATTGGGCCTAATTAAGCCTATAATCAAACCTATATATCCCCTAATGATACTTAGTTAACCCCACCTAGGAAAGAAATGGTTAGACCACGTGTGTGGGAATAATAAGGTTAGAAGGCTTACTGCTTGTGTTTGTCCTTGTACATCCCAACTTGTATCCTTTATTGTGTTCATATACACATGTATAACATTATATTGTACTTACTACATGACATAAACTTTGTATCTTTCTTATGTACCCTATATATCTCATAAACTTTTACATTTCTATCCTAGTACTCATCCATTGTAAACACATTTCATGTAGACTTAAATACACTTCAAACTAGCACATGACTATGCATCAAAGGCTATCATCTTGTAAAGGTTCATTAACTTCTTACTCATGTATCTGCTGACCTTATTCATGCAATAAATATCTGTACCATGTATCCACACATAGGCAAGCATCATATATGCTCTCAAAACATCATAAGACATGAAGCACACATATTAGGCATCATATACAACATGTGGCATCTCTACAAATCATGCATTGTGGAAGTCACATACATACACTAGAGTTATAGGCTCTCATTCATGCATCAACTATACATATGTTGCACATACACAACACTACCTCATTCATACTACTTAGGCAGTCATGCATCATTAATCTTTATAAACATCCTTGTAACACCTTAGATCTCATATTGTCTTGCGTGATCCTTTTGATTTTCCTAAGAATGATCAAACTGAACTAGCTTAAGACTCAACTTAGGCCTCACTCCTCGAGTCTCAGAAGACGAGAAGAAAGCTAAAGTAATCTAGGGCCGCCCTTTTTTTTATTACCTTAGGGGGTGCGAGTTGGGTACCACAAGGTAGGAGTTACCAGCCGACAGATTCAGGAAATAGAAGTACCTTGTAGGGCCAAAACCAAAGCGGTTCGAAACCTTACTCTCATTTATACCTCAAACTAATATAGAACTTCGATTTGAATTTATGATGCTACTCCCTTTCTCAAGTGATTTTTTGCAATTAAAGTAAATCACATATTCATGTATAAGAAATTACAGAATATATTTACAGAAAAATAAATAAGTGTTTGGAATCAAAATAACATACATGAAATCGGGCTATTAATTATTTCAAAAACTTTGGTTCTCTTATGCCAATTTTAGAAAAATGAATTTTATTGAAATAATTTCTATTTGGAAGAATGGTTTGAGAACTTTGGTTCTCAAAGGTCAATTTGGAAAAATGAATTTTATTGTAATGACTTTTGTTTGGAAGAATGGTTTGAGAACTTTGGTTCTCAAAGGTCAATTTGGAAAAATAAATGTTATTGTCATAAATTTTATTAAGAGAAAATCGTAATTTATTTTATTAACAAAACACCAATTTATTAGGTAAAAATATGATTTTGTTTATTATTTTCCTTTAATGTGTAAAACCATTTTTCTACCTAATTCGGTGTTTGTTGAATATTTTCGGGAGTGAAATTGGAGGTATCATACATAAATCGAGAAATGGCTTTAATTTGAGAACTTTGGTCCTCATATGCTAATTTTTAGAAAAATAGTTTTATTGTGACTTTTATTAAGAAAAATCAAACCCGATTTTATTAATAAAACACTAATTGATTAAATAGAAATATTTTAATTATTTTTCCATTTGCATGAAAAATCATTTTCCAAATTTATTACAACATTCATGGAATATACAGGGAAATCATTCGACCGAAAAATAAAATATAAGGCAATGACCTAAAATACAATCTAACCAAAATAAAAAAT
The DNA here is from genome assembly GCA_948208565.1 of Hura crepitans. Classification (NCBI taxonomy): domain Eukaryota; kingdom Viridiplantae; phylum Streptophyta; class Magnoliopsida; order Malpighiales; family Euphorbiaceae; genus Hura; species Hura crepitans. Next base: position 7,130 of record CANXYI010160182.1, read on the forward strand.
AAAAAATAGATTTTGAAAGGCCTAAAATACAATCTAACTAATAATAGACAATAATAACAATAATCAGCCCCAAATAATCAAGTAACTCGCATCATAACAACATAAATAATATATTAGCATGTGAAGCAAAAATAGAAAATGGACAGAAATTAAATAAAAATAAACAGTCACAAAAATATAAAATATTACATAAATAAATTACCATATCTAACCAGTAGATGGATAATGCAAGAAGAAAAATAAAATCAGCACAAATAATAAAAAATAATATTTTTGATGCGAATCAAAAATAAAAAGACAGATGAAAATTAAATAAAATAGACAGTTACAAAAATATAAAATATCCCATAAATAAATTATCACATCTAACCTATAGATGGATAATGCAAAAAGAAAAATAAAATCAGCACAAATGACCAAAAATAATATTTTTAATGTGAAGCAAAAATATGAAGACAGATAGAAATTAAATAAAGTAGATAGTCACAAAAATACAAAATATTACACAAATAAATTATCGCATCCAACCAGTAGATGGATAATGTCAAAAGAAAAATAAAATCAGCATAAACAACCAAAAATAATATTTTTGATGCGAAGCAAAAATATGAAGAGAGACAAAAATTAAAGGAAAATAAATAGTCTCATAAATGTAAAAATATGACACAAAATAATTTACCACATCTAACTAGTAGATGGTTAAAATGCAGAAAGAAAAATGAAAAATAGATGCAAATGGGTCGGTTAACACACCAGCATATTTGCTTTCAGAAAGATCTCGACTCAAACTGAAAATGATGCTTGAATCTTGAAAAAAAATCCAAAATATGGTGTGAAAATAATATTTTTGTATTTTTTAGGTATTTTTAGTGATTTCTCTCTCTTCAAATTAACTAACCTCCACCCAAAAGGACCCATTTGGTTTTTATGCATGGACCTTAAGGCCCAAAACGGGTGTTTTCAGGGTGAAAATGGCCGTTTTGGCCGCAGTAATGGCCAAAACAACTATTTTTGGCCCAAAATGGTCGTTCCGCACGAGAAAACGGTCGTTTTGGGTCGAATGGCCTAAATGGCCGTTTTAGCCATTCTGGCCTAAAACGGGCACCCCACGCATAGGAACGGCCCGTTTTGGGCCAAAACGGCTATTTTGGTCCTCAACAAGGCTGTTTTCATCTTTTTTTTTTAACCATACTATAAGGAGCAAAGCTCCCCACACCCCCCATTTTGGGCATCAGTGTTAGGTATTAGGCTCGAGCCTATCAGCTCTAGCCCTTAACCCACCATAGATGCCTATTTTTTTCGCATTTCAAGTCGCACCGCAAAATTTTTCGGGTCGGGCAAGGACTAAAAAAGGATATTTTTTAAAGAAAATTTTGAGATCTTCTGTTCAGATAGAAAAATCCAATTTTTTAGAATTTTTTGTCCTTTTTATCATCATTAGGCAAACTGAACTTAGGAGCCCCTGAAATAGTGTCTCTATATATATTGTAAACACATTTTATATAGGTACATCTCATACTAGCACTTGTTATTCCTTAGGATTATCCCCAGATTAGGATCTTTTAACCTAACCCATACATTAGCTATCCATATAAGCATACATAACATAAACATCATAGCATCTAAGGAATAAACACCTCATATATATATATATATACATTCTCATAGCTTTATGTATACACATTATAACATGTACCTCATAGTCGTTCCCATAACATAAACCTTCATATGTATCTTGCATATATAGAACCATGATTACATCTTCACATGTATCCACATAAAACCATGTATATATCTTTTCAATCTTCTTCATATGCTTAGGAGCCCACATACATCCCTATATGTAGCTAGAATCATGCATGCACCCTTACATGTATCTTCATCACATATACTTGCAATCATATGTATCCTTATACATTTTTGCATACATGTTCCTTTATCCTGTATTAAGAAGTCCATAAATGCACTAACATGTGTCGCATGTAGTGTAAGTCCTTCTGAACATAACCGGCATTTTTAGGTCTAATCCTTAACCATAACGAGCATACATGTAATGCCCATAAATCACCATTTCATGAATAGTACTCCTGAGCTCTAGATAGTGTCTCCTAGGACATTGAGGAACCACATGGTAGCCAAAAGGGAGTAATGGTCTAATAACTTTGATTGGACAAAAAAAATTGTGAAAATGAGTGAATTAAAAATTTTAGCAGAACCAATAAATTATTTTGAGCTGAGAACTAATGAATAGTGATCTTAGTTGAGGTTGTGCCAGGACAGCTCTAGGAAGTGCCTAGCTAGACCTAAAAATAGCATAACCTAAAGCTTAAAAATTTCAATGAATCCATTAGTGAAGGAATTTTAATTTTCTAAGGTCATTTGATAATTTTTAAGAATTTCCTAATTACGCAAGTGAATAGTTACTATAATTCCTGAAAGAATTTTGACTTAAAATTTTATGAGACCCTAATTGGGCCCAATCGAGGATTTTTAGCACAAAAGTGACAAATTTTAGAGGTCTAGAAAAATTATCAAAAACTATTGAAAATTTTAGATGTTTAAAAGGAAAATAGGTTTAATTAGGGCTATTTGATTGCCATTTGGCATGATCTAGGCCATGTATCACTTAAATAAAAGGGTGAGGGTCTATGTGGGGTGTGTGTGTGTGCATGTAGAGGATTCAAGAAAGTTTCCTCTCCCTTTCTTCTCCATTGTGCTAACGACACACCCTCTATAGCTGCCCCACCATTTTCTTACTTCTCTTCCCTCCATACACCACTAAACCTCAAGAAATTTATATGGATCCTAGCCTTCATAACCTCCTAAATAGATTTCAAGTGACATAAATGAAAAAGGAAACTTGGAATTTGAGATTCAAGGATGGAGTGAATAGTGACACTTTGGTAAAGTGAGTGATTTTCTTTAAGGTCTCTTATTTTTCTTAGGTAGTATTCAAAGTGTAAATGATATATATATATATATATATATATAAAGAGAGAATTCATTTCGAAGCTATATGGAATTTTATAGGAATTTTTAAAGTTTAACCCTAAAAGTGACATATATGAAAAATCAAAGAATTAGAGGAGGAAGAAGAAAATAAAGAAATTGGAGTAGCTTCAACATGACTTGGGGTCCATTGTACGTGAATTTAGTGGAAATTTGCATTGTATTATGTGTGTTATGAAATTTGTGTGTATGGAAATTTAAGTGTGTGAATATATATGTGTGATTAATTGCAATGGTAATGGAATTCATCATAAGTAATTTAGAAAAATGGTTATGTGTAGAAATATTAATGAAAATAATATGGTTGTGAGAGATGATGTATAGGCCGAATAGTATAAGTATAGGGATTCAAATATGTGTGTGGGGGGAATATAATAGTTTAGCATGAAATTGTTATTAAGGTAATAATCAATGTAATTAAGAGAAATAGTAAAGAAAAAAGAGAAAGTGTGGGATTAATGGTGAACCATTAATGGGATGAACGTGTGATATTAGCTTGAATATATATATATATATATATATGTGTGTGTGTGTGTGTGTGTGTGTGTGTGGTTTATACGAGGAAAACAATAGGAAATGAAAAAATGGTAAGTTATTAGATGTAGTTGCCATAGACTTCATGACGATGTTAGTGGCATGTAATTATGGGAAAAATGAAGACTAAATAATTTTAAGGGAATATTTAAATGTAGGGATAATAAAAATGGAACTATTAAACTTGAGTTTAGATAAGAGAAATAAATGATAATCAATATTATGTTATGCAAGTAAGAAAGATGAAACGGACATAAGTATGTACATTGAATTGGATAAGCAAATAAAAGTTAAGGTAATGAATAATAGGTGAATAATGAGTAAAATCTTTTGAGAAAAAGAGAATAGCCAAAACACTTGTGTAAAGGTACAATAAAATGTGAATTACATGAAGAAAATAAGATTTGAGGATTAAACAATAATTCGAGTACAACTATAAATACTGTAATGAATCAAAGGTCTAACTTAAGAATATTGAAGCATATATAACTAAGGTGATAAGCTAAGAAATTAAATTAAGTGTATTAAAATATGAAACCCAAAGTGTTTAGTCAATGCCTAAGGATTATTTATTTGGATGAATAAAGGTTGAATTAAATGCATACTGATATATGGTCCATAACTAGATATTATATCGAGATATTAAATTTGAGAAAAAGAAATATTGGCATAAGATTGAAAGTAAAGGCAAAGATGATTGAATAAATAATTAATGAAAATCGAACAGCTAAAGTGTATTATAAGACAAGTATATATGATAACAGAAAATATAGAATTAACTTGATAATTTAAGATAACTCAAACAAGATACATTTATACAATGCTAAAGAGTAAATAATAGTGAGATGGAAATATTAAGTGATAATACCATGAGCAAGAGATACAGAGAATAAAATAATCAATATTAACAAAGGTAATAAAATAAGCAAATAAAACATGTAAGGCAAGCTGATTAGATGACATAATGATAGATTACTGAACTATGAAATAATTAATTTATCACATAGGAACAAATTACTAAATTAAGACCTAAAGTAATGAGAAGGGTGAATGATAACCAAAATGATAAATTGGTTCTGAGTTAGCCCATGTTAGTTAAACACCCACTAGATGGGTTGATCGATCAACTCGGGATTAATAACTACTAGAGGTTGAGTTTGTTTTGATATTGGCCTAATGTGTTATGTGTGCAGCCACCAAACATTATTTGAGCATGTACACTCTGGGTATTAGGAGGTTTATAGACTAATTAGTAGCTGCTAGATGTAAGTCTATTTTGATATTGGCCTAATGTATGGTAGGTGCAGCCTCTAAGCATTATTTGCTTCACGCTCCGAGTATTAGGAGGTCTATGGACTAATCCCTATTACCTATATAGTTATTTATCTAGTATTAGGAGGTCTATGGAGTGATCCCTATTATCAGACCAAGTAGGTGCAACTACTGAGGTCCAAGGTGTGGACCACTACATTAGGGGGGTGCAACCGCTGAGGTCCAGGATGTGGGCCACTACACTAAGTAGGTGTAGTTACTAAGATCTAAAAAGTGGGCCACTACACATTATGATCCTTGCTATCTACTCCTCCGATTTTCAGACTAGGCAAGTGTAGCTATTGAGGTCTAAAACATGGGCCACTAAATTAGGTAGATACAGCTACTAAGGTCCAAAATGTGGGCCACTGCACTAGGTAGGTGTAGCTAGTGAGGTCTAAAATGTGGGCCACTGTATAGTATGATTTCCTGCTATCCAGTAATTTAGGAATTATCTCTCAAAGATAGGCCTTGAAAGGAATTGGGCATAATATCTAGATGATTTAATGGTACATAATAGGATTAATGGCAATTGAAAGATGATATTTTAAGTAAATTGTGGTTATTGATGAATAGAAACAAAAGTTAAGCTAAAAAGAAGATCCTCAATAGGCAGAGTCAAGATTACACGAATTCTAAATGATTTAAACAAATTATGTACTAATGACTAAAAATTGAAGAAAATTTATAAAGGGACTAATAAAGAGTTAAAGCAAATACTTTCATTTTACAAATGAACTAAGTAAAGGAATAATGAATTGAACTGTCACAAAGGTGATGAAAGTATAAGTTAGTTGAAAAGAAGCCAGAACAAATAATTGAACTACTTAAATGAAACAACTAAAAAATAGATGAAAATAATAGGGTAGAGAGGTGAAAATAAGCTAAGAACAAAGATGATATAAAAATAAGAAAAAGATATAAACAGAAATAATAACCAAGGAAGAATATGTTATCGATACCTTGTTAAATACTGATAATTATAGTATAACTATTTCCATAATCAACTACTAAAGTTAAAGCAAATTAAATAAAAGCTATGTATACACATAAAGTCCAGTATGAGTAAAAAATAATATAAATATGAATATAATAATGGACTGTACTATTGTTGTATGTTTTGTGTGAGTTGAATTATTATATGATACATTGCATGTTTTGCTAAATTCACCATTGAGTGTATACTCAGTGTATCGGTTGCTCGATTCGCAGGTAAAGTAAAGTTGACTAGTAGTATAGAGTAATCAACAATATGGCTGAAGGCTGTCCAGGTAAGAATTTATTGTCATAATGGTATGTAAATCATATGCAGAGGCACTCATGCAAATTGATGTGGGGTATATGGGTAGAATAGCTTGAATATTGTTAGGATATGAAAAGAATATTAGACAAAGAGAAATAGGTGTACACATACAACAAAAATAAGTTAAAGATTTCTGTACGGACTAGGTTATGAATGTTTTATGACTAGTTTAATATTATAAATAAGATAAATTAGTAGATGAGCTTAGTATTAATGAAATAAATTTGAATTAAGTAAAAGTTAAATAAAAGATTAGCTGAGGAAATTTTAGGATGGGTGACCTCTAGGAAGTAGCGTCTCTTGCCTAGTTTCGTAAGGAATTGGGAAGGAGGTGTTACAATGCATCATTCAACATAAAATTATCCATATATATGCTCATCCTGACCATCCTAACCCACTACTTTACCTAATGTGAAGTATAACATACATCTATCCTTATAAGACTCATATGTCCATGCACAACAAACATGCATGTACTTTGTAGAAATAGCTCGCATCATCCTTATAAACTTACATCAAATCACACCCTACCTTAGAAATAATTATTCATGCATCATCACCCTGCACAGACATGTCATATAAGCCCCCATACATATGCCATGCTATTTTCATAAGTTGTACATACATAAACATACATCTTGCATCATGAACCATCTTATATATGTGTATAACATTATCCCATAACTTCACTTTTCCATACATATTACCTAGGCTTAGTCATGCATCATTGATCTATCCACCTAGCATCACCTCATAAGTGTCACATGCATTTGAATCATAAAAGTTACATCCCATGCATACACTCAACATACTATAATTATCATCTATCATGTAAACTTTATTCACCTTGTACCATTTTACCTAGTATAGGTGTGACATGTATCCATCACATATCCACATGCATTTGCAGTCACATTATGTCTAGGCATATCACGTACACATCACATGCATATATTAGAATCATTACTAACCTTCAATCTTATAATCATTCATACAAGTTAAGCATAACATAGCATCATAAATGCTTGAAACATGCATCATATAACATTAACCATGTATCACACTAACTATAAAGATCATCATTCACTCATGCTCTTCAAAGTAAAAGACTTAACCCCTCTCCTTCCTTCAACACTCCTCACCACAAAAATGGCAACCAGACTTAACCAAAGGTAAGAGTCAATTTATGACTAAAGGTATGATGAGCAAGGCAATGGCAGCACTAGAACAAAGGATGATAGCATTCATAGAAGAAAACATTTGAAAAGTCCAATAATAAGGTGCTCTAAGGAACTCGATAGGAATAAATTTGACCACTGGGGTAAGTGATAACCAAGTGATTGGGCCAAGATAGATTTCCCACATATTTACCCATCTGAATAAGCCTTTGTCCATGATGCTCAAGGAATTGAAAGAAGAAACCTTCTTCGACCATTAATACACGAACACCATTGCTCACCATTTCTACCTAACCATCACCATGACCTATATGGTGCTTATCACTAAAAGATTGGCCACCTGACTGACAACTACAAAGCCCTATATTGAGCCATCTAAGACCTTATAAACTATGGTGCAATACCTAATCCTAAAGATTTCCCATCACTAGACCTCACTATCATCCCTTAAATCTCTGAAAAGTGAGGTTCTCTCTTCTTGACATTCGGTCTATC
>CANXYI010160191.1:0-11936 GCA_948208565.1 Hura crepitans
ATACACATACAAGAGATCCAAAAATATATACCCTTGTGATGTTTGTTAGCTACACTGCAAGTACTGAGGCTGGACAACTCACAAAAGTCTCTTACCTATGCATTAGGAGACCGATACGCTGAGTATAAACTCAGTGGTCAATTTAATGTACTATATGTGTTAAAGGGTGCATTCAGGCAATAAACGCACATATCATGCAACTCATGTGATCATGCAGATCTATTTAATTATGTTTCAGACTTTCCTTACATAGTCCCTTTTACATATTATTCATTATGCATTATAGTTTGATCCACTTATTTACCTCTACTTCCTTATTCTTAATTATACTAGTTAAGTCATGAAAATTATAGATTTTATATATTATGTGTACTTATCCCTTCTAGTCCATTTAAGGCCCATACTGGAAAGACTGCACTTAAGACACTAGATAGCAGGATCTAGGTTGTGCAGTGGCCCATATTTTAGGCCTCGATAGCTGCACCTACCTATCTATTTGATAGCAGGGATCAGTTCATAAGAACCTCCCAAATTATAGTGGTAGGGATCAGTCCGAGTGGACATCTTAACAGTAGGGATAGCAGGGATCAGCCCCGTGAGACCTTCTAAATCCTAGTCATCAAATCAACTTAGGTGGATAGCAGGGATTAGCCCCATGGGACCTCTTAAATCCATAACAAGGTGGGTAAACAAGGATTTACCCATATAGATCTCTCAATACCAGAGTGTTCAGGGCTCTCTATCAAATCCTTGACGGCTGCACTCACCATCACATGTACACAGGCAATAGCCCAGGAGGACCAAAACCCCTAGCAGCTGCTAGTTCCCTAGTTGACTAGTCAACCCATCCAGTGGGTGTCTAACTGATATGGGCCAATACTAATTACCAACTTATTTACACAGTTATAGGCCATTCGTTGCAAATCATACAATTTATTTATTGACGTGCCATTTACAGCACATTTCCATCTTTATATAACCCATATTTATGATAAATTTCGACCATCGTTACTATTTATGTGGTCATTTTTATGACCTCACAACTCAAACCATTGTTCTCATGTATTCAATGCCAATTACATCAATTCACTTACATAGCACAATGCTCCCTTACCAGTATCATTTAACATATCGTGTGCTTATGTTACGTTAATTAATCTCTCTCAATTCACTTAGTCATATTATACCTTATGTTGCTCACCACTAATCTTTAATTTACATACGTGCACATCTACCTCTTACCCATGGTGCACTCATGACAATGCCATGTTTAGACATCACTAATTCATTTCTTACCAATTTCACTTCATTACTATATTTCATGCACATTTTTAGCTCATTTACTACCATAGTATTACCAATTACACATGTACTCACACTTATTCTTCACACACCATGTAGCCACACTTCATTCACACATATGCACATGTATTTCTCATGCATTAATCGCACACATAGGCTTCTCATAATGACCATAACATAAGTATACAAGTGTTATAAACTAGCATACACACATACACACTCAATGGCACTTCCATACACACTTTCACACATAAAATCATTCCTTCACGCAATCAAACACACATATTACATTAAATCCACATACCTAGGGTGTCAAAGCACCTTAATTCACCACTTCAAGCCTTGGGTTCCCTTTCCTCTCTAAGCTTTTCCTCTTTTCCTATAAACATACACCATTTTAGGGTTTAGAAATTCCTAAAAATCCTACATAACTCCAAATGAAAAACTAATTACATGGTTAACCTTAGTTTACTTAGGACTACCTAAAACAAAAAAAAAAAGAATAAAAATACTTACACAAGAAATTGATACTATTCACCAAGTGTCTATATCTCAAATTCTAGCCTCTCACTACAAAAAAAAGTGATACTTGCAACTAATTTTTTAGAGGTCATCACTAAAAGTTGTCGCTAATAGACTTTAAATGATGACAATTACAATGTTATCTCAATTAATGTTAATTATTTATACCATTGCTAATAGTATGATAAGTTGTCACAAATGTTTTTCTATTGGAGAGAAATTTTGGCGCCTTTTTTTTGCGATGGATTGTCATAAGTCATCACAAAAGGCATATATTTACTAGAGCTAATCAAATGTTGTTGCAAATAATAATAAAGTTTGCAGGAAAAATAATGGCCCATACTTTTTGCAACAATATTTTATATGGAGTTGCAAAAGAAAGCTATTTGCAATGATTTGTTAAATGTCGTTGCAAATAGGTATAGATCTTTTGTAAGCAAAAATTAGTACCAAAGTTGTTTGTGATAAAGTTTTATAATCAAATTCAAAAAGTTTATTTCACTACAAAAAAATCGATCTACCATGAAATTTACGATTGGCAGAAATCTATTGCAAATTACTAATGCGACGGTGATTTTTTTTTCTATCATAAAAAAAATCCAATTAAAAGAGTTAAAAAAATGGGGATGAGATTATGGAAAAAAGTTAAATTTTGTTGGGAATTAAAGAGTTAAAATTTGGCGTATGTATTTAAGATGGATATATTGATGGATTTTTCATCGCAAAATTTATTTAATAAATAAAAAATTATTTTAAAAAGTTGCTAATAAGTTAATAGCGATGTTAGAAAAAATATTCTGACAAACAATATAAAAAGTATTGATTTAACTGTTGTGATTGATTTATTTCATAGCTAATAGAAAATTAACTCATCACTAATATTTATTTTTGAAGGAAAAATTTGGTATCATATTATTAATGATGACATATTAAAATTTATACTAATAAGTACATTGTATATATAAAAAATTTTTTTAGCAACGCATATTGAAAAGCACTGCTAATGAAATTTTTAGCAACTTAAGTTATAAGGTTCTCGCAAATAAAGTGGGAACAATAATTTTTTTGTTACAATTAAATATTTTATCACTAAAGGTGAAACATATCTTTGTTAATACTTATTTTTTTAGAGAAAAAATTTAGCATTATACTATTATCGAAAATATCATAAAATTTATTGAAAAAAAGTAATTTATTTACTTGCTATAAATGATTTATGTCATCACAAATAAATAATCGCTAATATAGCATGGCAAAAGTTATAGAATATTCCTTTTTTTTTGTGTAATTTTAATTTCATAATAAAAATGAATTTTTAAATAATTAGAAACTATAGTTTTTTGTGTTTTATTTTAATTAATTTATTTTAATTAAGTGCTAATTTACTAATAAAATAATATAATAAAAATTATAATTGTAGGAAGATGGTGGACATCATCATTATTAGTTATTAGTGGATAATTTTATTTTGAAAAAGTAAGTTGTGAGTCTAGTCAAAATGATAAAGTAAATTTGGATATGATCATGTTGGAGTAATTTATAAATAGATCATTATGTTGGAGTAATTTGTAATTTAAAATTTCAGAAAGAATTATTTATTTATTTATTTATTTTTTTGCGATCTAATTGTTGAAATGTTTAATTGCTTGAAGTGATCAATTTATATATGTTGAATTAAGCCATTATCTTTTATTTTTGCTTTTTTTTATATATGTCATGAGCAAATAATTAAGATGAAATAAAATAAATATACATTTCAGTAGTTAAACTTTTTTGCTTGGTGTATACCGTGAAATTCCTGTAAATTTGCAATTTATCAGATTTCATGAATCACTTAATTATATCCATGTAATACACTCTAATTAACCTTTTCCATTTAATAAAAGCTCGATGAAATAAAAAAAATAGAAATTTAGAATTTCCGTTAAATAATAACAATGCAAATAAACAATTTTGATAAATCGTGTTGATTTAACTTTTGATCACAAGTGATTTATCCAATTGTGAATTTGAATAAACAATTGTGATTGTTACCGGATGTTGAATAACAATTACAATGTTTAAACAATATATATATATATATATATTAAAAAATTTATTAACTTAGTTTAATTAGTATATTTTTATTAATATATTTATACATTAATAAAGGACATATTAATAATTTAAAAATAATAATTTATATTTATTGGTACTAAGAACATTAAATAGAATTATATTAGACATTTAACAAGTTAATCATAATTTAAAAAAATGGGTTATATTCTGAAACAAATCAGAAAAGAAAATAAAACTATATTTTGAGATAGAAAAAATAATTTCGATTCAATCTCTAAATTTGCTCAGCTGGGCCATAAAAAAAAAATTAGTTCCTACAATTTTGTTTCTAGAAAAATTACATATCAAACTTGTACTTATATATTAAATATCTGAAAGATAATATTTTAATTTTTAATAAATTTTTCAATATAAATTCATATTATTGAAATAATAATTTTTTGGGTAGCAAATGTTGTAAAAAAATGCTTATCTAATTCAATTACTTTATTATAAGTTTAGGTCTGATATTTATATTTCACTAACCTCATATTGTTTCCTTTCAAATACTTCTAAGAGTGTAAATAAAATTTGAAAGAAGGGTTAAATGAATGGACTCGTTGAGTGCTTCTTTAATTCGATTCGCGGATCAATGATATTGAATTCGAATCTATATTCTCCTTTTTTTTTTTTTATAAAAATCATAATTATTTTTTGTAATTATAAATAGATAAAATTGGATTTTAATTCGATAGTATTATAAAAAGTCAGCTTTCAATTTGATGCACAATGCATTGATGTCCAAATTTTATGCTGTATGCTTTTTTTTTTTAATTGCATTTTGGCCCAATTGTTTCAAAGAAAAAGTAAATCTTCATGACTCTTAGAATGAATAAGTTTAATTTAAATTAAATTTATGTAGTAATTATCTCATAAATGAGAATTAATATAGAAATCTATTATTTTGTAAAATAATTATTAATTTAAATATTCAAATCAAATTGAAATTTTTTTCTAATTTTTAATGAATAGCTCGTTGATAAAATCTCACTTTCAGATTTTAATAAATCTTATCCTCCTATATTTTAGAGATACATTCCTATTGTAACTAATTTATCTCAGCAAATTTTTTTCGAAAATAAATAGATAAACAAATAAAATATTCTTATTTTACAATCAGATCACGTAACGCTGGCCAACCTGTGCTGAAGACAAAACTATCATTGAAGAATTCTTCAAGCGGCCATCTCATTGTGTGCTGCTTAACTGCATTTAGGTAATTTTATTTTTCTATGAATGACGGTTACTTGGTGTGGAAGCCTCCGTTGAAAGGCTTAGTAAGCCGAATTCTCCGCTGCAAATATATATATGCATTTTTTTCTATTTTTATGGCAGTTTCCCGTTCATTTAATTGAATATATATGTGCATTTTTTTCTTTTTTATGGCGGTAATCTATTCATTTAATTGAATCAAGTTGCTCTTTTTTTTAATTAATCTCTTTTATGCTATTGTTGAAGGAAGGCTTGTCAGAGAACGTCACCTTCCTTGCTGCGGTATCGGTATTGGTCAGTTTTTGTGAGTTATCATCAGCTCTAACTACTAGAAAATATCTGACCTTTAGATTATCTATAACAGTTTCATTATGTTCTTAACATTACTTGACTCATGTGGATTTGGCATATATGAGACTCTCCACGTGTCATGGTTTTTATATTAAACACGTGAATGGCTCAAATTGCGTCATGTGTCGATCCAAAGGCTCGTTTTAATTCGATTTTATTTTAAACTTCAGAAGTTGAAAATAATTTTTCAGGACTTTCAAAAATCATGATTTCAATGTCAAAAATTTCTTGATAGTGTCCATTAAGGGCCTCGTAAAATCTTGAGTCAAACTTCAAAAGCAATTAGGGTTATTATTCCCTCGCGTAATTAAGAAATTCCAAATAAATATCAAACGATCTCATAAGATTAAAATTCCTTCACCAATAGACTCATTGCAATTTTTGATTTTCAGAGTATGATATTTTCAGTTTCATCCGGGCACATCTTGAAACATTCTAGGCACAATGTCAACTAAGGTTACTATTAACTATTTCTTGGCCTTAAATGATTTATTATTTCTGTTAAAAGTTTTAATTGTTTCAATTTTATCATTTTCTGGCTCATCAAAGTTTTATGACTAATACTTCCCCTTTTGGCCATCATAAAGTGCCTCGGCGTCCCAATAGACACTATTCATATCTTGAAAGTATTGTTCATGAAACTGAGATTCACGGGCATTATAGTTCAAAAAGAAACACGCTGTCAAAGTCTCATGGTCTCGTGATATGAATTCTACATATTTGAACCTTCACTATATCCATGCACATAGCAAAATATATACCACTTATATCAAAATACCTACCACAGTATCATTAAAATACCTATCACAATATATAACATAGTAAGTTCAAGTTCATATGACCTATGATGATTCCTAATTTCTCTCCCTTTTTGACACCATAAAAAAGAGAGTAAAATTAAGGCAAGCATAAACAGGATATAGTTGCAAAAACAAAAAACACAAAAGACAGAGGCCTAATAGAAGTATTAAGACTTCTTGGCTTGAAACGGATTCTGGACATACCAAGTTAGTTGCTGTAGGTGATAGAGTATCCCTTCAAGTGCTTGGACTTTAATAGACGGGTCAGATGGAGGTAGATCAGGTGAGGTCGGAGGATTAACAGAGGCATCCTCTTCAAAATTGTTATCAAAATCCCCTAGAGACCCCAGTTTTGGTGTCCTTAGAACTATTTTGCTCCTGTTCAGATCCTTCACTTTCATCTGAAGTAAGAATTAAAGGTTCTTTTCCTTTAAAAGAAATCTTAACAATTTTCCTCTATTATGACTGTATGGGATTTAGAGGTTTGGGTTGTTCCTAACCAATAGCACTAGGATTTTCTTTGGATTTTTTGATTGGAGTCTTGGTGAGGGTGAGATGTCTCAAAAAAGGCTTTTCCTATGTTAGATTTTAGGTCATATTTTACAAAAGGTTGAAAAAGAAAATGTATATGCCAAGCGAGAAAGAGCTTAGTCAGCAGCATAAAAAAAGGTAGTCTAATGTCTCTGTTGGGTTTTTTTTCTAAGATCAGTGATAGAGGTAACCATCTGATTAATCATTAAGTATGGTAGATTAATAGGATGACCATAGTAAATGTACCACAGTAGGGAGTAATCTAAGTCAGTAACATAGTCCACACTACCTAACTGAGGGACAATCACAATATTTATGAATTTGTGAACCATCCTAAATTCCGGAAACATGGATGTAGAAGGCATCCTAGATTTGAGGCGTGGTTTGTTAGAGTTTCTTAATATCTTGTCAAATTCTTCTTTCTTTATTTCTGGAAAATCCTCTATCTTAAAACCTTTAGACAATTTCTTCCCTATATTCAGTATCTCATACACTTTAGATAATAGAGGCAGAAACACAATATTTGAAACCCCATTTAAAGTTACCACAAAATGTTCATCATCCATAATTTTAAGAGAGTTGTAAAACTCACTTACTAGGTATGGATAGAAGTTTGGGCTCTCATAAGTCAAAAAAGTTTGCCATTTCTGTGTGCTAAGCCATTTGACAACTTGAGGATTTGTTTGTTCCAAAAAATTCCAGTCGATGTTTGCTGGTGGAACAAAGACTAGAGTTGTGTTGGCGTCTTTTAAGTCCTCGCTTGGTTCATCAATAAGAGTTAGACATGAAGCACTTATGGTTTTCATCAGGTTGTGAAATGGGTACTTAAGGTGATGGTTGTGAATTTTGGTTAAGTCGAAGAGCCGCTAGGTTTGGATTTGGGTGGTTTATGACCCATATGTTTTTGCCGCATGGTTGGATTGGGGTTTTTGAGAAAGAGAGGTGATGGATGAGAGGTGAACAGAGAAGGGTGAAATAGAGAGAAAGTAAAGGGAGATAAGAAAAAGAGAGAGAGAGAGATGAAATAAGTTTAAAAAAATAAGAAGATATTGAAAGATGAGAGGGGATGGATAGTTAAAGAGGGTGAAAAGCTAAAATTGAAATTCAAAAAAGAAGATGATAAGAGAGAAGAAAGGGTTCAAAGAGGTGGGATAAGAGGGAAAAGTACAAAGACAATACTTAAAGTGATGTGTTGTAGTGGAAAACATGAATAAGTACAAATCCAGACTTTGAAAAAGTAAAAAGGTTATTGGAAAACATAAAAAGTGGTCTTTGGAAACACTCACAAGTAAGATGTCAAAATTTTATTGAGCCACTAAAAAGTTATCAGAAAGAGAATGTGACAACAAGACATAAAGTAATCACATAAAAATATAATCAATCAAATCTAGGCATATTTCTGTACATGGATCTAATATTAAGCAATTTGATCTAGACAGATGTGGTT
Source organism: Hura crepitans (assembly GCA_948208565.1). NCBI lineage: Eukaryota > Viridiplantae > Streptophyta > Magnoliopsida > Malpighiales > Euphorbiaceae > Hura > Hura crepitans. The sequence continues at coordinate 8,263 of CANXYI010160191.1, forward strand.
CTGCTCTTGATGTTGTTCTAGTGTAATTAACATTTCTAAATATGGTAGATTAGAACATGTAATCATAAAATAAACTCTAGAGATGTACTAAGTACAAAGTTACTTTATTTTTAGTCTTTAGAAGTACCAATACCAAGTTTTCTTCTAATTTCACAGAAGTGATCTTCCTTGAAGGGTTTGGTGAAGATGTTAGCTAATTGATCTTTAGTTGATACAAACTTTAGCTCAACATCTCCCTTCTAGACATGATCTCTAATGAAGTGATGTCGGATTTTTATATGTTTTGTTTTGCAGTGCATCACATGATTTTTTGTTAAATTGATAGCACTAGTGTTGTCACATAGAATTCGAATATGATCTAGTTTAACTCCATAATCTTCAAGTTGTTGTTTAATCCATAGTATTTGAGCAACACAATTTCCAGTAGCAATATATTCAACTTTTGCAGTAGATAGAGCAACTGAATGTTGTTTTCTACTAGACCAAGTTATTAGAGACTACCTTAGAAAATGATAGGCTCTAGAGATTCCATTCCTTTCTATTCTACAGCCTGCATAATCTAAATCAGAGTACCCTATTAGATCAAAGCCAATATGTCTAGATTACCATAGACCTAAATCTTGAGTACCCTAAAGGTATCTAAGTATTCTCTTTATAGTAGTCAGATGTGATTCTTTTGGTGCAATTTGAAATCTAGCATAAAGATAGACACTAAAGTGTATATCTATTCTACTAGCTATGAGATATAGAAGTGACCCAATCATTCCTCTATAGAGCTTTTCATCTATACTTTTGCCTTTTTCATCTTGCTCTATCTTTGTAGTTGGGCTTGTTAGAGTGCTTGAGGGTTTTGCTTCCATCATTTTAAACCTCTTAAGTAGCTCTTTTGTGTACTTTACTTGATTTATGAATATTCCATCTTTGCTTTGCTTAATTTGTAATCCAAGGAAGAAGGTGAGTTCACCCATTATACTCATGTCAAACTCTTCCTTCATTAACTGTTCAAATTCCTTACAAAGTGACATATTAGTAGCACTAAATACAATGTCATTAACATAGATTTGTATAATAAGCATATTTGATGTTTTGTGGCTAATAAAAAGTTTAGTATCTACTTTACCGCATTCGAAGCCATGAGCAAGTAGAAAATTACTTAACCTTTCATGCCATACTCTAGGAGCTTGCTTTAAACCATACAAGGTTTTGTTGAGTCTAAATACATAATCTAGATGGTCAAGACTCTCAAAACGGGTTGTTCTACATGCACTTCCTCATTTAGAAAACCATTTAGAAAAGCGCTTTTCACATCCATTTGATAAAGTCTGAAACCTTTAAAGCAAGCAAAGGCATATAGTATTCTAATGGCTTTTAAACGTGTAATGGGTGTAAATGTTTCCTCAAAATCTATTCCTTCTCCTTGATTGTAGCTTTGAGCCACAAATCTAGCTTTGTTTCTTGTTATAATGCCTTGTTCATTTAGTTTATTTCTAAATAACCATTCAGTGCCTATAATAGAGCAATCTTTAAGTTTAAGAACTAACACCTATATCTTATTTCGTTCAAATTGATTGAGTTCTTTTAGCATAGCAAGAATCTAACCTTCATTATTTTAAGCTTCAAGAAACAAAGGTTATATTACCACAATATTCTCTTAAAGCTCTTCTAGTCATCATCTTTATCGAAGGATCGGTCAATAGATTTTCTTTAGAGTGATATTTGTGAAATTTCCAATCTTTTGGCAATTTTGGATGATGATCTATAGACTGGTTGAGTTGACTTTCTATTCTGACGTCTATATCTGGAACCTGATCTGGATGCTAATTTGGACTAGCTTGGCTTTCTTTTTCCATTGATTTGATTTACTCTAGTTACTTTGAGGACCTGTTTCATCTTTAGAAACACACCTTCTCTAGTATAGATATTAGTAGGATCAAATTTAACATTAATAGACTCTTCAACAGCTAATGTTCTTTTATTATAAACTCTATATACTTTACTATTCGATGAATAACCTAGAAAAATACCTTCATCAATCTTAGAATCAAATTTCCCTCGATTACTTTTATCATTAAAAATAAAGCAATTACAGTCAGATGTTTAAAAGTAACTTATGTTGGGTTTTTTGCCTTTCCATAACTCATAAGGAGTTTTTTGAAGAACTGATTTGATGATTATTCGATTTAGAATATAGCATGCAGTGTTGATAGCTTTAGCCTAGAAATACTTTGGCAGGTTGTATTCATTGATCATTGTTCTAGACATTCTCTCTATAATTCCATTTTGTTGAGGAGTTCTAGGTGCTAAAAGGGAGTGATGAATACCCATTTCTTTACAAAAATCTTTAAAGTTTCTATTTTCAAATTCTCTACCATGATCACTTCTTAGACTAGCAATTTTATACCCCTTTTTATTTTAAATCTTCTTGCTCAACTTTTCAAAAGCTTCAAATGCATCACTTTTATAGGCAAGAAACAAGGTCAATGTGAACCTTGCATAATTGTCAACATTTACAAACACATACGCTTTCCCACTTAGACTTGAAGGAGTGATTGGTCCAAACAAGTTTAGATGTAAGTGTTCTAAAGCCTTTTTTGTTGAGATTTCTCTTTTAGATTTAAATGATGATCTGGTTTGTTTTTCTATTTGACATGCTTTCCACACATATTCTATTTCAAAGTTTATTTTTGGTAGACCTTTAACTAGCCCTTTTCTTGATAGCTTCTCTAAGATATATATGCTTGCATGTCTAAGCTTTCTATGCCAAATTCTACTTTGATCATCTTTGGAAATTAAACAAGTAGCATTTTTGTTTTCCAAATTTTTTAGATTAACTAGACAGACATTTCTTGATCTATGACCAGTTAGAACATTCTCATTTGTTCCAACTTGCTTAACCCTACAATGGTCTGCTTCAAAGATGACTCTTCTATTCTTGTCACATAGTTAAACTATACTCAATAGATTAAACTTCAGACCATCAATAAGTGAAACATCTTTAATGCAAGGGTTTGAGGCAATTGTTCCAACCCCAGTAATTTTTCCCTTTCCTTTGTCTCCAAATCTAACGTTTCTACCATTTCCCATGGTTAATTTATAAAATTTTGACTTATCCCAAGTCATGTGTCTAGAGCAGCCACTACTAATATACCATTTATTTGATCCACTTCTCCTTAGACATATTTGCATAAAATTTAAGTGAATTTAGGTGCCCAATTTTTATTGGGTCCTTTGTTCTTAGTAGCATTAGAACACTTAGGTACTTCTAGACTAGTAGAAGATGATTTTACTTTCGGATCAGTAGAAGACTCAAGTTTCTTTCCTTTAAAGTTATAGGGTGAATGCTTTTCAACCATATTAACTTTCCAAAATTAACTCTCTTTTTATAGTAACAGAACTTGGACACATTTCCTTTTTTGGAACAATAAAAGCAAGTGCTAGAAGAAACCTTAAAAATATGGATATTCTGATGCACATAACTTTTGAATGCATATTCTTGATCTTTATTTATTCTTCTAGGTGCATAGTTAGATGTATTAATTTTATCAACAATGATATCTTTTCTTTTATCATATTTTGCTTCAAGTTTATCTCTCAACATGCAAATCTTTTTATCTTTTTCTTCACACACCTTTTTTAATTTTTCATATTCTTCTTTAAATGTGTGGTGTTCTTTT
>CANXYI010160230.1:0-10819 GCA_948208565.1 Hura crepitans
TTCTGATAGTTAGCAAAGCTAAAGAGGGGAAGGCCACAGGGTTTGAGTTAACAAAGGATGGGCATCTATATTACATAAACAAGTTATGTGTACCTAGTACAGATGACTTGAGATTACAGACACTTAAAGAGGCACATTAAGCTTTTTATTCTTTGCACCTAAGGGCTATAAAGATGTATTCTGATTTAAAATCATAGTATTTGTGGCCTAGTATAAAGAGAGATATAGCAGAATATGTTGCTAGGTGTTTGACATGTCAACAGGTAAAAGCTAAACAACAGGTTCCTTTTAGCTTGCTACATCTTATAAAAATACCAAAATGGAAATGGGAAAAAGTGACTATGGATTTCTTGATAGGTTTGCCTATGACTAGAGGCAAGTGTGATGCTGTATGGCCAATAGTGGATACATTGACTAAGACATCACATTTTATCCCTGTCAAAATGGATTACTCCTTAAAAAAATTAGCTAGATTGTATATTAATGAGATATTCAGATTACATGGTTTGCTAGTGACAATCATTTTTGATAGAGATCCTCACTTTACTTTTAGATTTTGGAAGAAGTTAAAGGAGGCATTAGGTACCAGACTGGCTTACAGCATAACATTTCATCCTTAGACTTATAGGGCAGTTAGAGAGGGTGATATAGATAGTGGAGGATATGTTGCGAGCTTGTACTATTGAGTTTAAGCGTAGCTAGGATTAGTATTTATCTTTGGTAGAGTTTGCCTATAATAATAGCTACCAATCCTATTTAGGAATGGCACTATATGAGGCATTATATGGCAGATGATACAAAACTCCCTTGTGCTAGAGTGAAGCTGGGGAAAGTAAGAATGTTGGTTTTGAATTGATTTAAAATGTTAAAGAAAAAGTAAAAATAGTCAGAGAGAGCCTGAATACAATAGTTGACAAACAAAAATCATATGCTGACCTAAAGTAGAGAGATATTCAATATACAGTTGGTGATAAAGTATTTTTGGAGGTTTCTCCTTAGAAGAAAATATTGAGATTTGATAAAAAGGGGAAACTAAGTTCTAGGTTTATCAAGCCATATGAGATTACTAAAAGGGTCAGACCTTTAGCGTATAGGCTGGCATTACCACCTGAGTTATAGTAGATTCATGATGTATTCCATGTTTCTATGGTTAGGTGGTATAAATTAGATCTTTCACATGTGATTCTAATGTCGGATATCGAGGTATAGCCTAATTTGAGTTATGAAGAGGAACCAGTTCAGATTTTGACTCGTGAGGTAGAATAATTGAGGAATAAATTTGTACCACTAGTCAAGGTGTTATATAGGCATCACAATATAGAAGAGGCTACTTGGGAGCCAAAAAAGTTAATAAAGGCCCAATATCTACATTTATATGCTCAACGTAATTTTGAGGATGAAATTTTATTTAGAGGGGAATAAATGTAATGCCCATGTTTTGAGGCTCTGTGAACAGTGCCATAGGGTCCAGGAAGTGTGCCTAGTTAACGAGCCACTTATACGTAAACCAAGGTAGTAGCACTGGTCATGAAACTTTGAGGGGCTTTTAAACTGATGAAAAAGTTAAAATTTAAACTTTTAGTAGAACCAATAATTCTTTTCAGGCAGTAAGGAATACATCCGTACAATAAAAAATTTTTGACCTGGGATTGACCCGGGATATGCTCGAATGGACTAGAAAATAGTGAACCCTAAAGCTTAAAAATTCCACTGAGTTCACTGGTGAAATAATTTTTAGATTTCGAGGTCATTTGCAAATTCTCACAATTTTTTAGGTTGGCACGCAAATTGAGGCAATCTAAAAAAGTTTCTTATCGATAGAATTTGGCCACAAAAATTTAGGATCATGTAGAAAGGATTAATATATGAATTTTAAAATGAACGGCATAATTTTTTGAGATCTGAGTGAATTATTGTCAATCTCTAAAGTTTGCCAAAAAACTGAGATGGTTTTAGGACAACCCTTGTCATGCCATATAGGCTTATAGCATGCCAAGTGGATAAAATTGCTTGCCATGTGGAAATCCACTAAGTTAAAAAATGAAAAAAAAAATTTCTTCTCCCTCTTGCTATTACCGACATTAGAGAGAGGTTTGAGAGGCCATAACTCTTTTAGTTCTTCACCAAAAACTGTGATTTTAGTTTCTAAATTTATGTTTACTATTAGGGACCATTGGGAAAATGAATTTGGCAAAAAGGATTCTTCATTTTTGAGATAAAATTCATCAAAGATTATTGGTTCTTACTATCTAAAATTGTGAACTTTAGGTGAGTTCATAGCTATTTGTTCTACATTTCTCATGATTTTTGGCTACCATTTGATGCTAGATCATGCCTAACACTTGTGTGATTATGTTTGTGAGGAGGTTGTGGCATTTGGAAGGCAAGAAGGAGTCCACAAAAGGAGGAGAAGCCTGACGTGATGGTTGCATAGCTTTGGGTTCATCTAGATTCAAGGGGTTTTTATCACTTGTAAGTGAAATTAAAGAATTTCTTCTATGCGATAAGGTAATCAAGATATTGAATAGTAGTTTAGAATGGATGGAATGTTTATGAATAAATACTTCAATATAAAGGTTGAAAAATGATGATTTAGTGAGTTAGGAAGCAATGGCTTAAAGAACTTAGAAATTGGGCTTCAATTGCTTGCTGATTTTGGGTTGTTTGGAAGCTTGGATTAGGTATATGACACATAAAAAATAATTCAAGGATTTCTTGGCATGGTAGAATGAGATTCATAGTGGTTATTATTGGAAAATGCTATGAAATGTATTCCCTATGCTTGTACCTGAAAGCTTTCCATGGAGGAATTTTAGGTATGATGTTTGATAAATGACTTGGCAAAATCAATAATTGGACTGCACATGTTTGAAAAGATATGATGACATGATTTAAATGCTGTATGTTTACCACGAAGTATCTCGTATACTCAATGTACCTATTTTGGTACTTAGGTAATCAAGAGCAACATCCTACCTCATGAAACGTGTAGATAAAAGTTCAAAGGATACCTTTTAAAGGAATACAAAGTAAATATTATACAGTTTTGATATGCATGTACTTAGGCAGGAAATGGGTAGAAAATATGTATTCAAGTTCTATAAATGTAATGTATGTAAGTATGTATAAACTATTGATGTGTATGGAATAGAACTATATGTTTTGTGAATGCTTGTTTAGAATTGATGCGTATTGATTATGTGAGCCTGAGGCTTTATATATGTATGTTTATTATCTATGGCATGAGGCCAGTGATTGTTGTGTGATAGTTGCTGATGTTAAGTTGATAATAGGGGACTAGATAGGTCCAAGAATTGTGAAATAACTATAGAAGTGGTTAAATAGGTTTTAAAATTTTTGGATAGGGACCTGGACAACCATTATGCTGCTGGAATTTCAAAAATTTTGGAATGACCCGTAATTACATGAAATTAACACCATTAGCATGAAATCAACTTATGTAAATTATAGAAACAAGGAGAAGAGAATTTGGAAACAAAATAAATGAAATTGATGAAAAATAATGGAAGTTAAGCAAATGGTACTCGTGGCCAAAGTTAGGATGGGTGACCTAAGAGTACGTGCATCACTTATTGGGTTTCTTAAGGAACCCAGTAGGGGTATCCTAGCCCATAGGCCCCCACCTCTTATGTCTCGATTTTCATGCCTTATTTTACTCAATTTTGTGTCAAACTTTAAAAATTATTTCCAATTGTTCTAGACCACTAAAAATAATTATTCTTATGCCATAATTCCTTAATAAATCCCTTTTTTTATGGTGGTAAATTTTTGGATCAAAATTCCATAATTTTTTTGGATCACTATTCACTTGCAAAATCTAAAAATTATTAATAAATAGTAAACAACCTCTGAATATTAAATTTTTTTCTCTAATGGACTCACTAGAATTTTTTACCTTCAGGGTATGCTATTTTTGGGTCCATCTGAGCACATCCTAGACCAATCTCAATAGAATCCCATTTTATGTCACTATTCACTTATTTACTACCTATTATGATTTATTAGTTTTACTAAATCTTTTAATTATTTCATCTTACCTTATGGATGGCCGAATGGTTGGAATACCAACCTAATGAGTGTGTTATATGTGTATGCTTGGTGAAAGGCATGCTAAATAAGGGTTAAATAAGCATGTAGCGAAGTCATAATGTGTAATACATATTAGCAATGTTATGCCATTTTGAGTAGTTTGAAATAGCAATAACAATATGCTTAAGTGTTGTATATAGACATAAGACAAAAATTGGAAAAAGTGTGTGTGATGTTTAAGGCCAAATGCTCTAATTGATCATAAGGCTTGTAACTTTTATGCTATAAACATTACTCATATGTATGCAAAGCTTGTGGCTTATGGCTTCTTAGCATTTATGTTGAAAAAGAGAATATTACCTACATAGGCTTGAATGGCTTCATGGCACTATATGAGTACATGAGCAAAATAGTTTGCAAAATGTGAGAATTTAAGTACATGCACATCTTATTCATTATATTTGATTATAAACATGATTATCATCCTGAAGAAATCAGTTTTTCAACCTAAATATGTTTTTAAACTGAGATAAGCTTAAAAGTATTATTTAACACTAGTTAAGCCATATTATGAGTGAATTGTTGAATATTAAGGCATAAAGTGTCTTCACTGGACTATGACCTCAAAATGAATGTGTGTATGAATATTTAGGTTGAAAAACCATAAATGAGATGGAAATGGTAATTTAATGTGCATATGGCATAATATAGCATAAAAAGTATGTCGAAATATGCATGATCGCTAAATTGATGTTTTTAATGAAATTACTAGTTTTAGTCATTTTATGACTAAAATAAGAAAGTTAAAAGCTATTTAAGCTTCCTCAATGAGGTGAAACAAAAATGTATCTATTTTAGCTCATGAGATACTAATATAAGGGTTCACTTTTAGTCTTACCCATGATTTATAATATGATCTTTGGATCTTTACAAGTGCAGCTGCTATAAGATCTGTAAGGGCTACTATGCAAATATATGCAGGTGTAGTTATCGTAAGGTTCTGTAATGGTCATTACATAATTTTATGCTAGTGCAGTAGTCGTATGGTCCAAAATGTGAGCCACTACACATTTCTTGATTCCGTTATCCATAGGTTTGAGGTTATCTAAAATGGGCTTAAATTAATAAGGCAAACAACTAATTTATCCTATAATATATGTCATGATATTTAAAATGATAGTTAATTGCATGTCTGAGTTAATAATCACTCAATTTGCCAAGTTAATAGTTTTAAACACATGTTTGCCATATACAAATGCACACACACACACACACACACACACACACATATATATATATATGGATGTCATTATGCATGGTGTATGCTTTTGGACATGAACTCAACATATCCCTGTTATGTTTGAGTATTATACAGTATGTGGATTAGTTATGCATAGAAATGAACTACATATACCTATTGTATGTTAAAAATGCTTAAATAGCACATGTTATTTTCATTACACCACTAAGCATTTACTTAGCACGTCATTTGTTTATGATGCATAGGTAAGAAGACTTTTTAAGACTCAAGCCTTAGGACATCAAGATTACCAAGCGAAGGCTTCTCTTTTGGTAATATTTTGTACATAGTATAGTATGTGATCTATAGGTAGCACTTAATGAATAAAAGTATAGGAATAAGCCTAAATTGTATTTAAATGGTTCTGTTTGGATTTTGAATTGTAAACCCTTATAAAGTATTTAAATATGTGTGTTGTTGTACGCTATCTCTTCCTAAGGTTGAGATATCTTATGATTGTGTATGTGTGGTGTGGAGTGATCAGAGGACCACATGGATGTTATGGATGTGTGTAAAATGTATGTATAAGAGTATTTTTATTATGTCGATTTTATTCAAAATTTGGGATAGTGCTTAGTATAGCTGTTATGCTATAAGAATTTTGGCACGCGGATTGCTAGTTTTTGAATATGTAACACTTTTGCAAAAAGTTTTTGGAAACCTATATTTTGACATGTAATGTGTTTGATAAGAATGTTTTATAGCAAGTAAAATAGATAATGAGTTTGGATATCTTGATATACATGCACACCTTAGGCGAGCTTAATGATTGACTGGCATTTAGATTAGGTAAGGGGTGTTACAATAGGATGGGATAATTTAGATGGAACTTGATGCTCATCCTTGACTTTCTACAAAATAAATCACCTAGTTGCAAACTCAAGTACATCTTTCTTTAAGCCTCATCTCTATTAAACTATCTTTAAATTTTGATAGATCTTGGGACTACCAAGATGCATAGCATAAGGTGCATTATAGGCTTCTTGCAAAATCTACTTCCTTAGATCTTTAACATTAGGTACATATAGCCAAACATGATAATACAAATAACCATCACTCTTTCTCTCAATTTCTATAGGATTCACCACTTGAATCATAGTCATAATATTTATAAGCCCATAATTATCTTTTTATGCTTCTTTTAGTTGTTGTAACAAACTTGGCTTGAGTTGTTGTTTTGCAAACAACCCTCCATCATATGTCAACTTTAAACTAACATTCATGGCTCTCAAGGCTAATATAAACTTCTTGCTAAGAGCATCTACCATGACATTGGCTCTCCTTAGATGATAGTTAAGGCAATCATAGTCCTTTATTAACTCTGTCTACCTTTTTTGCCTCAAAATTTAACCCTTTCTAAGTGGGAAGATAAGTCAATTTCTTATAATCAGTTTAGACATAACACTTTTCCTAATAAAGATAATGCATCTATATCTTTAAAGCAAACACTACGGCTATAAGCTCTAGATCATAGGTTGTATAATTCATCTTATGAGGTTTTAGCTATCTCAAAGCATAAGCAACAACTTTACCTTCTTTTATAGGAATACATCCTAACCCATTCAATGAAGCATCACTATAGATCATGAAACCATTCCTTGATACCAACTGAACTATGTTTAAGGCCTTAATCAACATAATCTTAAGCTTGTTAAAGGTCTTTTAACATTTGTCATCCCATACAAACTTAGCATTCTTCATCAATAGATGTGTCATAAGGGCAATAATTAAAGAAAACCCCTTGACAAAATAAGTATAATAGCTTGTAAAACCCAAGGAACTTTTAATCTCTATAGTGCTCTTTGGTGGTTTTCATTCCATGACAGCCTTAATCTTACTAGGGTAAACTCTAAGGCCATTTATTGATGCTATGTGTCCAAGAAAAGAAATTTCATTAAGCAAAAACTCACACTTACTAAGCTTGGCATAATGGTTCTTGTCTCTCACCACTTATGGAATGGTCCTCAAATGCTTCTAATGTTCCTTTCAGTTCTTAGACTATACAAAGATGTCATAAATAAAGACCTTAAAAAGTTATTCTAAGAATGGCTAGAAGATGAAGTGCATAAGCTCCATAAATGCTGCCAAAGCATTAGTAAGCCTTAATGGCATTACCAATAACTCATAGTAGCAATATCTTGTTTTGAAAGCTATCTTATACAAATCTACCTCTTTCACTCTGAGATGATACTACCCCTTTTAAGCTAATCAAGCAAGTTATCAATTTGAGGTAAAAGGTTTATACATAATGGTAACCATATTCAATTGTCTGTAGTCGATGCACAAACTCAAGGAACCATCTTTCTTCTTGAAAAATAGAACTAGTGCTCCTTATGGTTATATGCTCAGTCTAATAAAACCCTTGTCCAACAACTCTTGAAATTATAGTTTCAACTCTTTCAACTTTACAGAAGCCATTCTATAAAGAGTTATAAATACTGGTGCTATGCTTGGCAACACATCAATCCCAAACTTGAGCTCTTGTTTCAGTGGTAAATTAGGAACTACTTAACTTCCCTTTTTAGAATTTGCATTGGTTCTATGACACCCCCTACTGGATTCCCAAAAGAACACAATAAGGAGTGCACTTCCTACCAAGTCACCCATCCCAAAATTTCTCCCAAGGTCATTCATTTAACTTTTACTATTTTCACTTTAGATTATGCTATCTAACTCCAAAACCACTTTCGTTAGTTCCTATGGTACATTTAGGTTAAGATCAATATAATCTAGTCATTACAAAAGAAATCTGCTAACACTCAAATACCACCTAAAAATCCGACAGCATAACAGTAGCTCGGGTCCAATCCCAAAATTTGAACAAGCCTATTTAAATGCTTCTATAATGATTTACATCACCTGGACACATTTGGTCCCCTATTCTCAACCTCTCATCATCATCTATCACATATCAAACTCAAGCCTTAGGCCACAGATAAAATATGCAAAAATATAGAGCCTCAGGCTCACAGCAGCATCAACATCACATATAATCATTCATTCACCAATGAACATACATAAATGCTTTATTTACATAAACAGGGTATAGTTAATTAATTACATCACATGTTCATAGCCAATATACATTTGCCTACCCATTTCCCACCTGAGTACAAGGATATCTAACTATATATCAATTACATCTAAAGTCTTCGCCTATATCCTCTAAACTGCTATCATCATGCTTTGTGAGGCAAATCCCATTATAGTACACCTACGCACCAAAATCGATACACTGAGTATACGAGGTACTCAGTGGTGAACTTAAAACAACTTAATCATGCTCTATATCATTAATTTATTTGTAAAGTTGAGGAAATAATTTTACTTTACTATATAAATTAATTAATTATTAAGGTGCCAAATTGCTGAAATACCTTTAGGGTATTTTTATCTAGTCTGAGATAGTATTTTGACTCTACTAAATCATTTAAAGTAATGATTATTACTTAATGCATGCATACTTTGTAAGAATCACTCAATTTGTCTCAAAAGTGAAAAATTACTAAAATACCCTTTTATTGGTTTTTTATTTCTTTTTCTGAAGAAGTCATCCACAAGCTTTAACTTTAACTTATATGTTTATTCTGCCTATTACGTAACTTAATCCACTATAACTGATCTGGCACATCAATGCAAACTGTTAAAAAAACCCTTTAGCTTGCATTTTCTATAAAACATGGAAAATATTGTTCCATTATGCTTAATTTTTTTTATATAAATAATTAGTCTGATCATTTACTTAATTTAATTCTCTTGCCTAACTAGGAAGACAACATTTTAAGACATTAGATCTAGAGGGAAAATAAATTGGTGCAATGGTCCTTATTTTGGACCTACACCATTACACCAGCATGTGTGCCATAATGGACATCAATTGTAGCCTCCCTAGAGACAATAAAAGTAATGGTGTGGCATAATGGAGATCAGCCCATGGGCCTCCCCAACCATAAATGAATAACTTGTGACATAATGGAGATCAGCCCGTAAGACTCCCCAAACACAAATCATCAAGAACTAGGTGACATAATGGAGATTAGTCCCCAGACCTCTCTGGCCACCAATGAATACCATCAATGACTGGGTGACATAATGGAGATCAGTCCATAGACATCACCAGCCACTAATGAACTAGCAGCTGTAAAACCTTAAGTTAACCGATCAACCCATCCAATGGGTGTCTAACCAACAGGCTAAGTAGCTCAATTTTACTTTATTTTTAAGCCAAAATTATTCTGATAATATTTGAGTCTCAAAAATAGACATATAAAAATTTTATTCAGACTGGTATAGCCACTTTTTGGCTCTACTGGGTAAAATTCCCAAAATAATTTTTATGTTGTTGCCCAAATTTAAGGTATCTTATATTATGCTTTATCAAGGCATTTCAACTTAAAGGTTAATACTTTCTAGTCCAGTGACATTTTTGGTTCAGGCAAAGGTCAATTGAACAATTTTAGGTCATTTCAACTACTTTTGAAGTCACATTTCTAAGACTATTTTAATTCTAAATTAAGCTAAATTTTTAAGGTTCTTTTTAGTATTTTAATGGGCACTAGGCCAACTGTAATTAGACTAAATCCATGACAAAAATATAGGCACAAATGCTAATTACAACTAGGCCGAGTCCATGGCCAAAATCTAGGCATCAATGCCACTGAAACTTGACCAATTCCATAGTCAAAATATAACTCAATCTTAGCCTCTCAAAGCCACAATTAAGCTTCAATTTAATAATTCACTTAAAGTTACTTGTTTAGATTATCATTTCAAGCTTTAACTAAAAGCTTTAGTCGAAATCTATTTAGCCATTTCAAGGCACTTCATCAAGGTGTACATTACTATATTCATAAGTTACCTACTTAACTAATTGTATAGCCATTTCATGGCAATAATCAAGCTAAAATAATAATCTTAATTAACACTTAATGGTACAAAGCTTCAAATCACATTAACTTGCCTAATGCCTTCGAGTATTTAAGGAAATTAAACTAACTTTCTATTCTTTTCCTTATAATCACAACATTCAATCATTTACACATGCCATGAACTCAATGTGGTCATATATATCTTAATTTAAGCCAAGTTGATTAAGGCATAAGCAATATTTCTTGAAAACCATACATTAGAGTTCCTGGGTATAAGCAATTACACATATTCCATGATGATTTCTTTTGCTAACTTTACTTAATTCATATCTTAACATGCTAAGCACCTTTCAAACCCATCATTGGCACCAAGTTACTTATTCAAACATCCATAGGTAGGAAATTCCAACAAGGTTTGTGAGGCCAAAATAAGCAAACATTAAGAAACACATGATCGATTCCACTAAATACTCAAGGAAATGAACATTAACACGGTAGAATTAAACTTTAATCACATCATTCCAGCCCCTCTCAGTTCACGTTCACTAGCCTAGGCATCCAGACACATGAAGAAAAGGTAGTAAGTTCACTTACATAACAC
>CANXYI010160269.1:0-11872 GCA_948208565.1 Hura crepitans
TCTTCTGTTACATACAAGACATAATTAAGATAAAAAAAAAAGTCATATATGTATATAGAAATACCTTTGAGGACATACAACCAAGAACACTATTATGTGTGTGTACATTAAAATAAAAAGTACATATGAAATGCTAATCAAAGTATGGTACCTTTTAAAAAATCAAACATTCACCTACCAATATCATGACATTATTCCTTCAACATACCTTTATCTATATATATAAATTTTATATATAAAATATATAAACAATGCATGAATCGAAGCAACATACTCTACAATCATTCTTACATCTATTGAATGCCTACTTCCAAATTATGGATGCATATATTACCATATGCTTGTCATTCTTCGATCAGTTATGTAGCCCACACTTAAGAAAACATTATCCTATGGATAATGGCATTTATTGGTTGAAAGCCCACCACATTGCCCGAAGGCCCCCTATAATTGCCCGTAGGCCTAATATAATTACCTAAAGGCCTAATATAATTATGCAGTACCAAATTACAGCTTACACAACTACAGCCATATAATTATGCAATACCGAATTGTGGTTTACATGATTGCAACCGTATAATTATTCAGTATTGAATCATGGCTTATGCAACTGTACCTATATAATTATGCAATACTGAATAGTGGCTTATACAACTACATTTGCATAATTGTGTAGTATCGAATCACGGCTTTCGTGATTGCACCCGCATAATTGTGCAGTACCAAATCATGGCTTATGCGGTTGCACCTGCATAATTTAGCACCGTAGTACCCTAGCATTCTTTCCTTTACTACTATTATGGCAAAACAACTATCATCATTAATGTATTATCTTATTAAACATGAGTCACTATAATATGGCATGCAAAAATGTCCATTCATTATGCCATGTATTATGTTTTATGTTATACCTAGACATTATCATACATATAAATATTTTATCCAAAATAACAAAAGTAACATATATTTACAAACAAACATTAAATAAAATCTTTACAGAAGCATCATACTCATTCTATTCAACGGATCGGCAAATTATGATATCTCGTCTTGCCACAATATGCTCAAACATAACTATTTTTCTTATCTCACATATCATTACCATTTTTTATGACCATTTACATTTATATGATCATGCCTTACTCATATCATACTTCATTTAGGACATAAACATGTATATCGTATTCATATCATATGATTAACCTTCACATTTTTCATCTTGTTCCATGGTATAACTAGCATATCACATGTCATCATACATTCATTTTCTCATCTCATATATTCTATCTCATGTAAATAAGATCATAACATTCGATCCCATACATAAGTTATCCTCATATATGCATCTTATAACAATATACACTTACATATATGTACATCAAATGGCCATTCATCTAAGATCATGGATAATATTACTATTTACATCACTAATATAATATAATTAATAATATCATGCATAGCATAAAACATATCATTACTCATATATGGCCATTCGACCTTTATGACAATTGTATAACCATGTATATGTATCCATACATGTCTATACAACACAACTAATCTACATCATTAGT
The DNA here is from genome assembly GCA_948208565.1 of Hura crepitans. Lineage (NCBI taxonomy): Eukaryota > Viridiplantae > Streptophyta > Magnoliopsida > Malpighiales > Euphorbiaceae > Hura > Hura crepitans. The sequence continues at coordinate 1,572 of CANXYI010160269.1, forward strand.
ATACCTCTAAATAGGCATGTCTTAATGATTATTTAGCTCTACATGCATTTGCAAGGCAATTATCCATATCAACTGCATAGTGTAGAGATTATGATATTTTTACCGGGGACGAGATTGGTCAGTGGAGTTGCCACCTAGCCTCTACACCAAGACCTTTGATCTTTTATACCTAAAAGGTTCGAAACTCAGATCTTATTGATGCCTGAATAATATGCCTTCTTGTATATTGTAACATTTATCAATCCCTTTCCAATCAAGCATGCATTATATTTAAAGTATTTATGTCACCTATTTATGTAAAGAAGTAAATTATGATATTTAAAGAAAATGACAAGAGTATATTGTACATCCATAAAGTGAGTTATTCATTAGTTGTTATTTAACTTGACAATTACTTGTAATTCCATAGGAATTACCGGTAATTACCCAACTCCTATCTCTAAGAGATTAGCCTTTATTAAAATACATTTTTCATGTGAGTTTTGATTAAAGAAAACTTAAAACCATTTGATTTAAGAAAACACCAATTAATGATGTATAAAATCATTTGATGTGAAAGTTAAGCAATTGATGAGTAAAATAGGTTATTTACTACCTATTATAACCCAAAATAAATAAGAAGAAATAATAAGTACAAAATCAAAGAAAATAATCCAAAGTATAAAACTGGTCCCATCTATATGGCGTTAGGTCTGTACAGACTCTATGAGGCTCCAAAATATGTCCGTGTAGACTATTGCTTGTAAGGGTTATATGTCTGCTCGGACTATTACTCCAGTGATAAGGGTTACTTGCATACAACTCAAAAGAAGAGATTAATAACACCAAATAATGGTCCATGAGGAGCTAATGACAATGTCAAATAGAATGATCATACAATATGATATAGTTATAAAGGTATGCTAACATGGTGAATAGAATACATTAAAACATATTAGACAAGGCAAACATGATACTATTATCATACCATGGTCCGTGTGGACCTCATATTATGTACATATTCAAATAATAGGTCCGCGCAGACCTCCTATTGCATAAAAATTCAATTTATAAGTCCCTGTAGACCTCCTATTATTTAAAATAGGTCTGTGTGGACTTAGTCACCAATTCCAAAATGTAAGTGTAATTACAATTTTCCACGAATGATTATAACATTCTTAAACCTATTTAAAAGGTTAACCTACTCCTATAATTATTGTGAGGATTACATAAAACCACCTCACATGATAATAAATCATAGGAGATTATAGGTTAAGAAAATAACTCAATAAATGAATGAATATAATGAAAGAAGCCTCAGATCTTACCTTGAAGTTAGCACCAAGCAACAAGACAATGATTGGGTTTTGAAAGAATGATTATTTTAGTGAGGGCTTAGGACTAGTAGAGCAAATCCTATGTCAATTGTGTCTTCTATGTATTCCTTCCTCTTCTATTAGATCTTCCTTTTTTCTATTCATACCCTAAAGTGGGTATTTATAGGCTTAAGGTTTAAGGTATTTCATCTAAAGGTGATAGAATCCCTCTAGGATTAGGAATCAGTGCCTAGATAGGAATTCTGCACTTCTAGAGGTTTTACATCAATATGTCTATGTGGACTTAAGCATGATTTTCCCACCAGTCCATGGGCTTTGGGCCAGGTTGGATTAGTCCGTGTAGACATGGGCTTTGTCTTGTCCGTGTGGACCTTAGGCTTTAGGCTCACTGGTCTAGGCTGGCTATGGTGCAGACCTCATAGTATCAAGTTTGTATGGACTTGTGCCATGTTGGTCCGTACGAACTTAGGTTTTAAGTTCCTTACCTTATTGCTTAAGCCTATCTTTAGTTATCATCATAGGCCCAAAAAGGTGAATAAGTCCATACCGCAAGGGCTTTACCCCTACACCCCTATTGGAATCAATGTCGAACTTAGGCCTATCAACCTAAGCCCTCCACTACCGATATAGATCCCTATTTTTTATGTAATTCAGGTCACACCGTGAGCTTTTCGGGTCGGGTCAAAGTCCAAATACATAATAAAGTACTCAACCAAAAATAGAGGTGTCTACACATAGGTTTACTCAATGTACCTCTTGTTCATATCCCTTATGTTTTCCTTAGGCTGATCACACTAAAATAACCAAAGACTTTACCTAAGCCTCAATCCTCGAGTCTTAAAAGATGAGAAGGAAGCTAGAGGAATATAGGGCCACTCCTATTTGACTAGCCTAGGAGGAGTGACTTAGGCACCACAAGGTAGGAGTCGCCACCTGATCGAAGTAGGGAAATACCTTATAGGGCTAAAACCAGAGCGGTTTAGAACCCTACTTTTATTTATACCTCAAATTAATATTGAAATTCTATTTGAATTTATAATATTATTCTTTTTCTCAAGCGACATTTTACTATTAAAGTAAATCACATATTCACATATGAGAATTTACAAAATATATATACAGAAAAGTAAATAGGTGCTTGGAATTGAAATATCATACATGAAATCGGGCAGTTGATTGTCTTGAGAACTTTGGTTCTTATATGCCAATTTTGGAAAATGGATTTTATTGTGGCAACTTTTATTAAAATTGGGTGATTGGTTTGAGAACTTTGGTTCTCGTATGCTAATTTTGGAAAATGGATTTTACTGTGGTGTCTTTTATTTGGAAGAGTGGTTTGAGAACTTTGGTTCTTGCATGTTGATTCTATAAAACTGATGTTATTGTTGTAGCTTTTATTAAGAAGGAATCAGAATTTATTTTATTAGCAAAACACCAATTTATTGGGTAAAAATATTATTTTAATTATTATTTCTTTTTAACATGCAAAAATCATTTTTCTGCCTAATTTAGCATTCGTGCAATATTTCAAGATTGAAACTGAAAGTATCATACATAAAATCGGGTGATGGATTTAATTTGAGAACTTTGGTTATCACATGTCAATTTTTATAAAATAATTTTTCTTTATTGTGACTTTTATTAAGAAAAATCAAAACCCATTTTATTAGTAAAACACCAATTAATTAAATATAAATATTTTTGTTATTTTTCCAATCGCGTGAAAAATCATTTTTCTAATAATTACAGCATTCACAGAATATACAGGGGAATAATTCGATAATAAAAATAAAACACGTGGCAAGTACCTAAAATACATCCTAACCGAATAAATAATAAAAAATAAAATTACATTTTGGGACACCTAAAATATAATCTAACTAAAAATAGGCAATAATAAAAGAAATCGGCAGAAAAATACACAAAATGCAGAATAAAATAGATAGCAGAAAATAATAGGTTGTTAAAAGATTACTTCACCAGGATTTAATGAGGTGGCTGAAAATATAACAATCAGATCCCAAATAATCAAATAACTTGCATCACAATAACAAAAATAATATATTAGTATGCGAAGCAAAAATAGACAAGTAGACAGAAAAAAAATAAAAATGAACAGTCACAAAAATATAAAAAATATAAAAAAATATTGTACAAATAAATTATCACATCTAACTGATAGATGGATAAAGCAAAAAGAAAAATGAAAACAATAAAAATGACAAAAATAATATTTTTGGATATGAAGAAAAATTAGACAGACAGATAAAAATAAAATAAAAATGAGCAGTCACATATATAAAAAATATTTCACAAATAAATTATCACATCTAACTGGTAGATGGATAAAGTAAAAAGAAAGAGGAAAGTAGTAAAAATGACAGAAATAACATTTTTGGATGTGAAGCAAAAATAGACGGACAGACTGAAATAAAATAAAAATAGACAGTCACACAAATATAAAATATTACCCAAATAAATTATCACATCTAACTGGTAAATGGATAAAATAGAAAGAAAAATGAAAATAGTAGAAAAATGGGTCAGTTAACACACCAAGTATATTTGCCTTCAGAAAAGATCTCGATCAGATCGAAAAACTATGCTTGAATCTTTAGAAAATCCAAAAAATGGTGTTGAAAGAGTATTTTTTGCCTTTTTAGTGTATTTTCTCTCTCTAGAAATTTTTCTCTATTTAGAAATTTTTCTCTCTTTTTAAAATGACCAACCCCTCCTTAAAATGACCCATTTGGCCTGTATACATGCTTCCTGAGGCTAAAAACGACCGTTTTGGCAAGCGAAAATGGCTGTTTTGTCAGGTGAAAATAGCCATTTTGGCGAATTTTTTTTAATCTGTATCGCGGGGGGGTTTCACCCCCCATAGCCCCCTTGGGTGTTTATGGTGGGTTGAGGGCTCGAGCCAATCATGCTTTGAGTCGCATCGCTAGGTTTTTTGGGTCGGGCAAAGACTAAAAGGAAAATTTTTAAAGAAAACTTTGAGATCTTCGAATTGGACGTTAAAACCCTATTTATTTGAATTTTTTTCCATTTCATCATCATTAGGCAACCTAAACATAGGAGCCCTAAAAACCCAGTGTCTACACCTCCTAGGGTATTCTAACACATATATGCTTTGATTTGAAAATATATCATACTTAAAATCATACTTACTTTGTGTAACCATACAAATGCCATCCATGTTCTTATCTCAATATGTGCATCGCCATATATAAAGTGGACATGTATATTGTACGTTTTCTAAAGTATCATGCCACATAAGATTGATCATGAGTTGAATTACTACTTCATGACATCTCATTATCATATCTTAAGCATGTTATGAATGCTAACATACTAGACACCATCATAAAAATCCATTCAGTCATAGCATTACAAAATCATACAAATTTTATCCTTTCAATTATTCATCACACCACCATTAAACATTCCAATGTCAAATAATATACATATTTATAAATACATATAACATATTTTTAAACTTAATATGACCAATAACATGATAAACAAACCATGTCATGAAATCACATCCTAGTCTTTCATTCCTTTCAATTCATAAACTATGAGATATGTCTATGCTCAATTATTCATACATGTTCTCGTATTTTCCATTTTATATAATGTAAGTTATCTCAATTAAACATATGTATTTATATTGAGGGTTGTCAAACACATAATTATATACTATCATTGACTCATCTAATAAAATTTATGCATATTAAAGAGCATTATAAGACTATTCAACCATAAAGCATCATACTTTGTTAATCCTCATCCCAAAATGCTACATTTATGCTATTAAATTCTTTCACTTGTGTGCATTCATTTATAGCATACAATATATGTGACATGCATAAATAAGACATAATAGTTTATAAAGACATTATGGATCTAATATATCACACATATATTCACATGTATTCCCATTATTTGATATATTAATACACTTTTAGAATAACAATAGTCATGTTTCCTTAATACACAATCACAAGATTTGAATTCATTATATGGATATACATACATACACTCACAAACACACACACACACACACATATATATATGTATGTATATAAGCCATAAAGTTGTGAACTATAATAATATAAACTTAGATATTTACCTTTGAGAGTTTATTAAAAGCTTTTAATGGTCTCATCCATCTTAGGATTAATATCCTTTAATCCATGAACGTTTTCTTTTTCACTCTAATTTCGTAAATCAAAAAGCTTTATCAATCCATAAAACCTATAATTTATTCACCATCTTGCTAATAAAAAATTTCAGCCATAACTTTAACACTATAACTTTAATAAGAAAACTTTGCAAGGGAATTTTGAACCTTTTATCTTATTGTAGCAATGGCTGCATCTTTTTGTTGCTAAAGAACCTTAAATTAAGCCTTTTATGTGCTGTAATGGTAGTAACAATTTGCTGATAACAAAAATACCCCCACTTTCTATTGCAGCACTTCCTTTTCCATACAATTTAGAAGAAAGAATTTGCATTTAACATAGTGAGAAGGATGCATCTGCTCTACTATTCTCACCATAGCAGTAGCTATTCATCCATTACTACCATTCATAACTCAATTACTGCTACTACCCTCTACAGATGTGACTTATCTATAGAAATTCCCACTAACTATTGTATGTGTTAAATCCAATGACAACAGTGCCTTCATTTTCCTCTACAATAGTTCTTCAATCAATTTGCTTTTCGTGAGAATGTTATCGACAAAACATTTTAGCATCTGCTATAATTTTAGCAATTACAGCCCATAATTTAAACCTTCTTCTATCAACACTATAGTTACCAAAGCTGTTGCACCATGCACCATCGCTACTGCACCATGCCTCCATCGCTACTTCTAGCTACACTCTACCTCTCAACCTCACGGCAACCCCCCTTTCCTCTAGCTTCTTTTTCTTCTATCCTCTTTTTTCTTTTCTCATTTTTTTCTATCTATCTAGAATGATGAATCGCCACTGTTGGAGGTGCTGCAACCCACCAGATTAGTGGTGCCTTCCCCTACTACCTACGACTCTCCCTTTTTTCTACATAGTCACTGGCTTCGCACCAGCAACGCCCTTATCACTGCCACCGTTGCTATTATGGCACCTTGCACTTTCTCCTCCACTTCTTTTCCTTTATTTCTTTTTTTTCTTTCCCATTTTTTTCTTCTTTTCTTTTAATTCTTTTTATCTAATCTCTTTCTTTTGTTAACCAAAATAATTAGTTAATTTCCCTTAAATCCATATTCTTTTTAATTATAATAATAATACCCTTGAATGTTTATTTACATTTATTTTTGAATAAATGTACCTTATCTTGAACCCCTAAACATTACAAATGTTTAATTTAATAATTATTTTTAAGATTCTAGAATATCATAAAAATAAAATGCCTGAACAAAATACTAAGGAAAACACATGATTTAAGGATAAAAAATATAACACTTAATCCATTATAAAATCCTCAACTTTCAAATTATTAATTAGTTATAAATTTTATCCCCATATTTATATATATTTCCCCTTATTTCTTTTTAATTATTTCCTCTATTCTAGAAAAATTATTGTGCTCCAAGTCACCAGACACCGTACACAAAATTGATTTTTCGATCGTTATAAGGGTATGCTATTTTTGGATTAGTCTAGGCACGTCTCAGGCAATTCCCGGCCTGATGCAAACCAAGGTCACTTTTCAGTAGATTTCGACATGAAAGAATTTATTGGTTTAGTGAAAAGTTCTAATTCTTTCATTTTCATGCTTAATTTGCCCATCAAAGTTTTACAGCTAGTGTTCCCCTTTTCTCCTTCAAAGTCATCCAATTACTCAGGAAATACTATTCATATCTCGAAAGACATTATTCATGTAATCGAGATTTTTGGTCATTATAGGGTCACTATGGATTTTATTGTCGATTTACCTATAACTAGGAGCAGGTGTCATTAAGTATGGATTATGGTAGATCATTTTGACCAAGACTACTTATTTAATACTAGTGAGGATGGACTACTCTTTGGAGAAACTTGTTGAGTTATACATAAATGTGATTGTTAGGTTGCATAGAGTGCCATCTTCTATCATATCTAATTAGGACTCACGATTTACATCGAGGTTTAGAAAAAGCTTCACAATGCCTTGGGTACTTAATTGAGTTTTAGTTTGGCATTTCATCCTTAAACTGATGAATAGTCAGAAAGGGTTATTCATGTAATCTTTTGCTACTTGAGTGATTTGATGTTAAGTTATGTATGATGTTATGCTTATGTTGAAGCATGCTTATTAGGTGCTTAAAGATATAGTAAGGAGTTGTGCCATTGAGTTCAAGGGTAGCTAGGCTCACTATCTATCATTAGTGGAGTTTATTTGTAATAATAACCATCAAGCATGCTTAGGTATGGCTCCTTATGAGGTGTTGTACAGAAGGAAGTGTAAAACTCCTTTGTGCTAGAATGAGCTCAATGAGACTAAGCTCAAGGGACCAAATTTGATTAAGGATATAGAGGAGAAAGTGAATATCATCAAGGATAGGTTGAAAGTAGCTTCTGATAAATAGAATTCATATGCCAATTTAAAAAGAAAAGATGTCTAATATAAGGTGAGAGACAAAGTATTTCTCAAGGTTTCACCTTAGAAGAAGGTTCTGCATTTTGGAAAAAAGGTCAAATTGAGTTTCAGGTTTGTTAGTCCATACAAAGTGACAAAATGTGTGGGGCTAGTAGCCTATAGACTAGCTTTGCCTTTTAAACTTCAGCAGATACATGTTGTCTTCCACATATCCATGCTACAAAGATACAGATCAGATCTGACACATGTGATATTAGTAAAATAAGTGGAGATTAGTCCAAATCTATCTTATGAAGAAAAATCTATAAGGATCTTGGATAAAGAGGTTAAAGAGTTACGAAACAAGTCAGTACCTATAGTGAAAGTTCTCTAGAGGCAACATAGGATGGAAAAGGCTACTTGGGAAATAGAAACTCAAATGAAGGAGAAGGTCCTTCAGTTGTTTAAACCAATTAATGTCGAGGACAACATTTCTTTTAAAGGGAGAAGAAATGTAACAACCCAAAAATCCCGACTTATGAATAGTGCTTTCTTGAGATATGAATAGTGTTCCCCATACCCCAGGATACACTAAAGTGATAGAGTGAAAGTATTAATCATAAAATAATTTTAGGCAAAGTTTGAAATCAAACTAAAGTCATTTAGATGGTTAAAAATGACAGTTAAGTTTTACAGTAGTGTCACGCGAATAATGACCTAATTTTAGCTGAACCGTAAAATATTTAAAAAGTTGCTCAAAAAATTTCAGGATTAATACAACCTAATACTCAAAAATTCTAATTAGCTTATTGGTGTTGGAATTAGAATTTTTAGAGATCAGGAAATATTTTTACTAAAATTGGGTAACCTTAAAAATTATGTTTTTAATCAATTTTTTGTGATTTTAGAGCATAGATTTTTGGAGGCTTTTGAGGTTGATTTATGGATATTTATGGGTCTCTTAGATGTTAAATATAAGGCAAAGGAAACTAAAAAAAGGGACTATATATATGGTCAAAATGGGTTAAAGGAAGAATAGTGCTTCTTTTTCCTTACCCATTTTAGCCGATGCCTCATCAAGAAAGGGGGGATCCATTTTTGCTCCTCTAAACTTTGATTTTGGCCCGATTTCTTCCATTCAAGACTCTATTCCATGCTCTATGACCTCTAGATATCGTTTTCTACCTCAAATTACATGAAAAATCGAAGGAAAAGCTTAATTATTCATCTCGATGAATAGTAATTTGAGATCAATTAAGAAAGTTTTTCCAAGTTCTGATAATTTTCTCATGTTCCTTAGGTGCCCAAGGTCATGTTTATGTAGTTAGTTTTTTCATTTTAGTGCTTTTATGATTTTTTATGAATTTTTACATATTGAATCTGTAATGGATAGTTGAGGAAATTGACAAAATGCGAGATAAAAGGGAAGGCAAGGTGTAAATAGTCCTTGGTGATGCATTTCAACTCTCTTGGTATATGTAATTGAAATAATTTGTGCAAATTCATATATGCCCTAATATGTACATAATGTATATATGTGTATGTTTATGGATAAATGATTAATTATGCTTATAATTGGCATTTAATTGTGTTTAATGATGTTATATATGTATGTTGAGGTCATTAATGGTGTTAGAATGAAGAGATTAATATATGTTAATAGGATGTGTAATGTTGGCATGCATGTATGTGTATATATGTTGTGTATTATGCACGATGAATATATGTATGACCAAGATTGGATACATGTGTTTATATGAACATTGATTATAATGTTAAATGCATAAAAATGGAATTGTTGAGGGCTTCAAGGCATTATGGCCAAATAGCCATTTGATGAATATGTGTATATGTGTTGGCCTTATGTAGAGATATGATGAATGATGCATGATTGTGATGTTGTGTTACTGGTTGATTTAGGGTGATCAGAAGGATCACAGAAGATGTGAATGGATGTGAAATAGTTTATAAAGTGCTTTTTATATTGCAAGTTACCATTCATATTTTAGATAGTGTCCTGATATAACTGTTATGCAGCTGAATTTTTAGCATTAGGATTTCCAAATGTGGAATGTAACTAGTTTTCAAAAAAATTTTGCAAACTCGTATTTTGATAAACTAAACATTTTGTTAACAATGATTCAATCACATTTTAAAAAGGGATATCATGTTATAAGTTCAGTAACACATTTGCATACACATTCCTTATTTGGTTATGGCAATAGGATCAAGTAAAGGGTGTCACATAAAAAGGTACTATAGATACAATACTGAATGATAGTAATATATATAAGTTTTATAGTGTTAGAATACACCACTGAGTAGTTTTGCTCAATACATTAGCTTTTGCCAATGCATAAGCTATTGATTAAGTCGAGTGAAGCAGCGTATCAAGTCCTAACAATGATAGAAGCTTAT
>CANXYI010160310.1:0-12321 GCA_948208565.1 Hura crepitans
TGACACCTTCTACTAGATTCCCAAAGAAACCTAATAAGCAGTGTACTTCCTGCTAGGTCACCCATCCTAAAATTGTCCTCTCGGTTCATTCATTTAACTTTTACTAAATCCTTAGTATTTGATTCAGCTTACCTCCAAAATTTGTTCTGCCTTTCTCTAGGCTCAACTTAAGGTCATACAAGTCTAATCATACCACAAATAGACATTTACATACTTCTCAAATTTTTACTTAAATCTTATAGCATAATGGCTAGCTGGGTGACTAACCAAAAATTTTAACACCTATACAACACTTTAATAAATATATCTCACATCTCCTAGACCCTTCTAGTCCCCTAAATATACACTTCACATCATCTATCTATCAGATCAAGTACACATAGGCCTTAGGCCACAATTAGATAATCATCAATTAAAGGCTCAAGCTTCTATGCCATATCATCAGATAAAGGAAACCACACAATAAAAATAGTCTGACATCATATTTATTACAAAACACTATCTGTAACATATATGTTTATACAAGCCACCTATACATTGGCTACCCATTCCCACCTAAGTACAATGAGTGCAAAAGCTATACAACATATATGCATAACAAACTTTTGTCAACTATCCTCTAAACTCTATTTGCACGCTTCATGAGGCTGTAACTTGATCTTGGTTACCTATGCACCAAAATAGGAACACTAAGTATATAATGTCATTAGTGATGAACTCAAGCATTTAACTCATATCATATGTTTCATTCATGCATATATAGTCACAATATTAATTTATTAAAATTTTTAGATTTAGTTAAATGTCTAAATTACAAAAATGCCCTTATACTTGTAGGTGCCATTTAATTACCTATTTACTCATTTAAATACTAGTAAATTATTGATTTAGGTCATTCCCAGTAATATTATTTAAAACTATAGCTACCAAGTAAATAAAATCCATATGTGTGAAAATTACAAAAATACCCCTTAATATGTATATTGAAGTATCAGCTAGATAATCATGTCAAATTATGCATTTTATTAGTTTCCAACATCAAATTCAGTGCATATATTTTTAATTAAATTAATTTAACTAGATCACCTACAAAGACGATATCGCCATAAACTGGACCTAGAGGGAATAAGAAAAATAGTGTAGCAAGTTACATTTTAGACCCTGACCGCTGCACTAGCCTCATCAAGACATAGCACCCAAGGTGCAAATAACATGATATGGTATGTCTAATAGACTATAGTGGCCCTCTAGGACCATGGCTACTGTACTGGCCTTGTTTAATGATCAGTGATATCATAATTGGGTCTGCCTTGCAAATTGGTCTATCCAATAGAATAGTGTAGTGGCCCTTTGTGACTTACACCATTGCATCAGCATAATTAAGTAAATGGCATAAAGTGTGCAAGAATAGACATTTGTCTATCCAATAGACTAATACAATTTCCCCAATGTGGACCTAGGCCACTATACCAGCCGTGCCTGAAAATCAGACAACGTAGCAGCTATTAAAGTCCCTAAGTTAATCGGTCAATCCATCTAGTGGGTGTCTAACTAATAGGCCATGTAACTCTATTTATGTTAATTTTATTGCCCATTAACTTCTTATAATAATATTAAGTTGAAAATAGATAGATATTAATTTTATAGCATAGTTCAATTTTAGCCTCGTCTAGTATAGCTATAATTAGGTTGTACTAGGTAAATTTTAAGATTATTTTAAGTCCTATAAATTGCCATTATTTAAGGTATATTATGCTTGATTTTATTCCATCATTAGTTTTCATGCAACTACCATTTATTGTCTAGTGACATTTTTGGTTCAGGTAATGGTCAAAACTGGATAGTTATAGGTTATTTCTACATTTTTTGATAGCTAGTTCTAAGTCCATTTCTTATCATTTTTCAGTGCAATTTTCACCATTAATCTCATATTGTTCATAGGCCTAAAGCCATCTATTTACTAGGCAATTTACAATGCCAAAACATAGACATTATTGTCATAATATTCAGTCACAAATAATAACCCTTAAAGGCATATTACAGGCCACTTTTCAAGTCTTTTCCTTATCAATTTTAAGCTTATTTTAGGTCAATATTCAAGTTCATTTCCTAGGACTTAACTTGCCTTTTCAACACACATATCAAACATTCATTTTATGCCATCCATATCATACATATTTATTCAATCATACCAAGCCAATTATGGCACCAAAAGGTTTATGTACTCGAGCTTTATTACACATACTCATTACATATATGTTGTTAATTCTTTCATGCCATTACCATTAAATTAGCTCTCGGGTATAGTTATCCATTGACCTTAATCATGCCTTTTTCATGGTTTTTATCACACATTCCACCTTTTATACATAGCATAAACACATAAATGCATGATTCCATGCCATCTAAGATAGTTTATACATGCCATAAGCCTTGGCCATAACTAATTTTTCATGTCTTCATGCACTAATCAACCTTAACCCATGCCAAACCATCCTTTCATACAACATAAGTCTAAAATACATGCTAAAACAATTTGCCACACATACACAATATATAGACATGTACCATAGGCAATAAAGATCACTTTCTATTATAGGATTAAACAACTAAACCAACCTATACCTATGCTAAAACTCTCGGCTAGCCAACATTCTCATAAGATAACTTCTTATTTCCATCATCACTTAGCATTCACTTTACCATATTATTAAAATCGTCATTAAGGAATCACAAGACAAGCAATTTGGCACCAAAATTGACAACTTCTAAAATACATTTCCAGCCCTAAAACTACACAGCATGAAGCAAATGGCCAAGTTCACATACCTTAATTTACAAGGGAGAAAATAGCCACCACTTCAAGGTTTTTAAGCACTTAATGTCTAGCCCTTCAACAATAATAGCTTTCTCCTCCCTACTTCAACCAACTTTGCTCTTCAATTCACCTAAAAAATCATTAAAACATATACCCTTAGATGTTAGGCTCCACAAACATCTATTTATAGCCCAAAAATCACCAAGAAAATTAAGAAAAAGGCATGAAAACTCAACTAAGTATGCTTGTTAGACTGCCTTTTACTAAGAACCTTTGATTATTTTTAATTAATTCTTGGCAAGTCCTTTTCCAATAATTCTTCTTCCCACATGTCCCTACCATACCAAAATAAATTTAGGTGATGAGAATTTGCAAAAATGAATCCAAAAAGAAGATGAAAATAGCCTCTCTTCCCCTAAATGTCATCGGTTCTAGCAGCTATGAAGAGATTTTTTTTCTTAGTACATTTTTCCACTTATCACCACTAATGGGCAAGTGTCACAGCCCTTAGGCCAGCTGGCTTAGTCCAAATGGGTCCTATATCCTCCTGAGCAATCCTGAAATGACTCAATTATCAGTAGAAACTATGGGAAATTTTTAAAAACTATATGGACCTCAAAAAATTATGTCATTTATTTTAAAATTCCTATTTTAATCCCCTCTACAAGCTTATAAATTTTTGCAATCAAATTCCATCGATAGAGTAATTTTTAGACTGCCTCTATTTACGTGCCAACCTTAAAAATTATGAAAATTTGGAAACAGCCTTAAAATTAAAAAAAATCACCAATGGACTTAGTGCAATTTTTTATCTTCAATATATGATATTTTTAGGTCCGTCTGGCCACATTCTGAGTCATTCCTGACCCAACTAATTTTTATTACATAGATTAGTAGCTTATAGCCCTAAATGAATTATTGATCTACTAAATTTTTAAAATTTGTCTTTTTCATCATTTTAATGCCCCTCAAAGTTTCTTAACCAATACTGGTACCTCGATTCTTATGCAAGTGACCCGTCACCCTAGGTACACTTCTCAAACCTAATGGCACTATTCATAGAGCCTCAACTCATAGGCATTACACAAGCTTTCTTAAAATTCTCTCTAGAAGCCTTTATTCCCATATTAACTCTCTAATTTCTATTTGCAACCCAATGTAGAGGTCTTAACTTTTAGTTTTTCCTTGCTTTGACATTAAGGTCCTTACTAACTTTAAGCTCTAACCCATTCCATACCTTTCCTTCTCTTACTTAGCATATCTAAATCCTTGGGCACTCATGAAATCTTTACTGCTAACCTCAACCTTTCCACAGTCTAAGGAGATCTTAAACTAAAGCTCTGATACCACTAAAATTGTAACACCCATTACGCAGCTAGTAAGGCCAATTGAATAAAGGATGTTGCAGATCTAGTAACCTAGCTAGTTGTCTAGTCTAATGGAATTCTGGCAGCATCACAGTTGTCTGAAGTGAAAATAAAAAATTTATACCTATCAAAATTGGACTTCTATCATCTCACTCAACACAATTAGTCTCAATGGATCATCTTGATCCCCCAAATCAACACACCACCAGGATAAATCCATTAAATTAAAAGTTCATACATACATCTCAATTACTTTCAAACTAATGCTATTCTTAAATTGTTCTTTATTACATCCCAAAATATTGCTACTATACTAAATCAATAAAGGTATAACTGATTTAAAACTTTAGATTACATACCTATTACAATTTACATCAAGTCTTATTCTTTTAACTTAACCTACATGACCTCTATAAAATTGCTAATACATTTCAACTTTTTATACACCCAAAGGCATAAGGGTTGTGAGTGATGAATATGCTAGCATTTCCCCATTTGTGAATGAAAAATGGAGTCGTGGTTCATAACACCATCTAGAATAATAAGGATATAGCATAAAAGAATGCAATGCAAGAGACTGATAAAAATTAGAATATTTAAATGACATATTATTTAGGCACTTTCAGATTAAGATTTCTTAATCCCCAATAGAGTTGCCATTATAGAGATCATGATATTATTACTAGGGATGAGAGTGGCTAATGGAGTCGCCACTTGGTCTCTACACTAAGACCTCTAATCTTCTATACTAGAAAGGTTCGAAATCTCATATCTTATTTATGCCTTTATTATATGTTATATATTTATATTGTAATGTTTATCAATCCCGTATCAAATGAGCATGCATTACATTTTAAGCGTCTATATCACCTTCGTATGTAGGAAAATAAATTATGAAATTAAAGAGTTACAATAAGAAAGTGGTAACACCCCCTACTAAATTTCCAAAGAAACCCAATAAGCGGTGCATTTCTTGCTTGGTCACCTCTCTTGAAATTTCTCCCATGTTCATTCATTTAACTTGTACTTATTCTATAATATTTAAATATATTTGACTCTAAATTTATTTCTATCTAATCATATGCATTACATAGGGTCATACCATATCATTCATGAAATATTTGCCTTTTATAGGTTAGCAAAGTTTTTCCTAAAATTTGGTAGCATAATTGCTACTCGGGTCACTACCCAAAAATTTGAACTTGTAAAAACACTTTTATAACTCATGTTCACATCTCCTAGACCCTTCTGGTCCCTTAGAGATCACTTTAATCATTGTCATTCTTTCAAACATCAATATAGGCCTTAGGCCACAAGCAAATAATCACAGATATAGAGCCCTAGGCTCACAAACCATATCATCACATAAAGGCAATCACACATTCAAGATAATTTAGTATAAGCTTATTACAAAACACAATCTATGACATATACAGAACCTGTTATATGGTACCCATTACCTACCTATATACATGAGTGCAAAACTATATACTAAACATATAACAACCTTATAACTTGTCCTCTAAACTTACCTATATGTATTACGAGGCTATCTGCTGATACAAAATACCTGTGCACCAAAATAGGTATGCTAAGTATATAATACTCAGTGGTGAACTCATGCATTTAAAACATGTCATATAAGTTACCATGCCTATCTCTAGTAATAATGTCAATTTTTCATTCAAGTTATTTCACTAATAAATTGAATACACTTATCAAAATGACTACACTACTATTGGGTACCTTTATTAACTTTTTTTTTTCAAACGATATCATAGAATTCTCCATCTTAATAACAGTTGCCATTATTAGTTATAATAGTAATTAATTTAAAATGTTAGACCAATGTTTGAACATTTTTATCAAATGACCATAATACCCCTGCTCTTGTCCATAACCAACTATAGCTCATGTAGTGAATTAAGACTCAACTAAATTATAAATCTCGATTATTTCCAAATGTCTTATTCAAGTCAATTACCTTATTAGTAGTTTATGTTATAGATGCAAACTTACCAAAATGCCCTTGTACCCTTAAATGCCAAGTGGTTATCTATTTACTAATTCAAATGCATGTAAATTATTGATATCAAACATTTCTAGTATTGATATAAAAATATAATTATTTGGTCAACAAAATCCATATATGTGAAAAATACCAAAATACCCTTAGGTACACATGCTATAGTATTGTTCAAATAACCATAGCCCATTAGGCAATTTTAATGATTATTACTTCTGGTTTAATTCAAATATTGTTTATCTTATTAATTTATCTGGCTTGACTAGAAAGATGACACTGACATACACTGGATATAAAAGGACTAAAAGTAGTGTAGTGATACACATTATGGACCTCAACCGTTACATCAGCCTGATTAAATCATGGCACCCAAGGTGCAGTTAACATGATAGGGTCTGTCAAATAGACTGGTCTATCTAATATACTAGTACAGTAGCCCTCTGAGACCTTAACTACTGTACTAGCCTAATTAAGGATAAATGATGGCATAATTGGGTTTGCTTAGTAGACCAGTCTATCAAATAGACTAGTGTAGTGGCCCTTTAGGACCTATGCCACTGCACTAGTAAAATTAAAAAATTGGCATTAAGTCACAAAGGTAGACAATTGTCTATCTAACAAACTAGTACAATAGCCCTCAATATAGACTTAGGCTGCTATATCGCCCCTATCTAAAAAGTAGATAGTCTAGCAGCTGCTAAAATCCCTAAGTTGATCGGTCAACCCATCCAATCGGTGTCAACTAATGGGCCATATAACTCAATTTATGTTCATTCCTTCAAAAATAAACTTCTTATAATATTTAAGAATGAAAAATAGTCAATTATGAATTTCATTGTACAGTTAAATTTTAGCCCGATCTAGTATGGCCATAATTAGACTGTACTGAGTAAATTCTCAAAAATATTTTCAAGTATTGGAAGTGCTAATAATTAAAGTATATTATGCCTGAATTTATTTCTTAACTATTTCTGTAATATTTTCCATTTACTATCCAGTGATATTTTTGATTCAAGTAATGGTCAAACTTGAAAGTTATAGGTCATTTTATCAAGTTTTCGATAGCCTTTTCTAGGTCCATTTCTCAACAATTTTCAGTGCAATTTTCATTATTATTTCGACAATTTTCATAGACTCTAATCTATACAATCACTAGGCCATTCATAACACCAAAACATAGGCATCATAGCCATAATACTCAATCACAACACATAGCCCTTGAAGGCATATTTTTAGGTTATATTCAACATTGTATTACATTATCATTTAAGGCCATATTTTATGCTATTTTAGTGAATTTTATATCAAAGAAACTCATTTATTCATTCAAGGCCTTTTCTTCTACATTTATCTGTACCGTGATTCCATCATGTTAAGGCCTAAATATACCAATCAAATTATGTTATATTATGTCTATAATATCAAGATTTAAGGTACTCATTCATTCCTCAATAAATTACCAAATTTTGGTTAAGATCTACAACTATATGGATCCTAAGTATAATGACATGTGCATCTTAATCATGTATTTTCTTTAAATTTCCTACATATTCAACCATTTATACATAGTCTCAACATATATATAAGCACACCAATGCATTTTCATGCTAAGTTATAGGGCTTATACAGAGGTTCGGTCTCGACCATGTTAGGATTTGCATACATTTATACTTTACTTGATCCAAACACATGCCATAACATCATTTCATACCTCATTGAACTTACATGCATGTTAATCATAACTTAAGTACCAATCCACATTCCTACATCACATGACAAGCTAAATAATTTGACATATACACTATCCAAAGTTCTCGAGTGCACTGACTTTCCATGCTTACCCTACCATTTCTAAACCATATACAAGCAATTCCATTACAATTCAACACTCTATGTGTCTCGACCAGCAACCATAACTTGTCATCACCAAGTCAAATCTTTCATTTAAGAAAGTCCTCGTTCTTTTTCTATTAACCATTTTCCATTTCCTAAGAATTCTATTCAAGTTTAAAGGCACCATTATGTAACCATTTTTTGCCCCTAAAAGATTAAAAGACATGAAAGAAATGCTAGAATCCACTTACTTGCTAAGAAGAAACAGTTAAAGCTTGTAATTACTTTAAATCTAGCCCATCACAAAAGTTTTTCTTCTCTTTCTTCAAGCCTTTTTCTTTCTCAATTCACCTTAAAAAAAGCCAAACATATCTGTATAGATGTTAAGCACCCCAAATACTTATTTCTAGTCAAGAAATCTCAAGAAAACTAAAAAAAAAAGCCATAAAAGCTTACCATGTTCACTTACTAGACTACTTTTGACCAACAAACTTTGATAATTTTTATTTAATTGTTGAGAGCTTATTTTGCCATGATTTTTCTTCCCTTATGTCCCTAACACACCAATTTGAATTTAGGAATTAAGAGATTATAGAAATGGTTGAAGGAAGAAGATGAAAATGGCCACCAAAGAAGGGAGTCCAATTCTAACTACTAAGGGAGAAAATTATTTTTTCTTTGTTTAAGTGGAATTATCCACTTGTCATTCCACTGTGCCACTTTCCATGGCCTCTAAGCTAGATAGCTTGTTGTGGGTGGCTCTCGTGACCACCCAAACCATCCTGAAATGTCTTAATTTTGACAAAACTTTAGAAATTCACCAAAATTCACATAGACCTCAAACAATTACATCGTTTATTTAAAAATTCATATATTAATCCCCTCTACAAGCTCATAAATTTTTACAGCCAAATTCCCTCGACAGGATAGTTTTTAGACTGCCTCATTTTGCAAGCCAATCTAAAAAATTATGAGAATTTGCAAATGACCTCAAAATTCAAAAATTATTTTACCAATAAACTTAATGGAATTTTTTAGCTTCAAGGTTTGATATTTTTAGGTCCGTTTGGGCACACCCCGATTTATTCTCGGCCTAATGAAATTTTATTATATAGATCAATAGCTTCTAGTCTGAAATTAATTATTGGTATTGCTAAATTTTAAAATTTTTTCCTTTTTCATCATTTTAGAGCCCCTCTAGTTTCAGGTCTAGTGCTATTGCCTCGATTTACATGCAAGTGACCTAGCACCCTAGGCACATTTCTCGAACTTAGTGGCACTATTCATTGAGCCTTGAAACATGAGTATTACAAAAGTAATATATTTATACATCTAAAAATTAGGCTATTGGTTAGTTTTAGTATAGCCTAACAATTACGCATAATTCCATAGGAATTAGTGGTAATTGCCTAATGCCCATTTCTAGGAGATTGACCTTTATTGAAAATACATTTTGGTTATTGTGACGTTTGATTAAGTAAACTCAAATCCATTTTATTATGAAAATGCTGAATAATTAAGTAAAAACCCATCTAATATGAGAAATAAGCTTTACTGTGTAAAACAAGTTACTAACTAGCTATTACAACCAAAAATAAACAAAGAAATAGAAATAGTACACAACTAAAAGGAATCATCCAAAGTACTAAAATTGGTCCCATTTGTATGGCGTTAAGTCTTTAAGGACTTCGTAAAGCTCTAGCAAGGGTCCGTGTAGACTACTACTTGTAAGGATTATATATCCACCTAAACCTCTAATCTAGTGAGAATGGTAACTTGCATAGGACTTAAAGAGGATGGTTAGAAACAACAATCAATTATCCACATGAACCACACATAACCCCTATATACATAAAAATTCTATATACATTTTTTCATGAATGAACATATATACAATATTTAGGGCCATAATATAAGTCCATGCGGACTACATTCCTAGTGAGTGGGAATAACAGTCAAGCAGAGAGATATGTCTATGTGGACCATGTTCCTTATAAGAGAGAGTCCGTATGGATATCATGCCATACCTAAACACTAAGCATCAATATATCACTTTATAATTAACATTCATGTTTACATACATAACTAGCGAGGAACAAAATTAGAGGAGATAATTAGAATTTATACTTGAAAATGTGCCTAGACATTACGTATATTTATGACTTGTTTATTAAAGAGTAGGAAAATATAACACACTTAATTGTGTTCTTTAAGTGATAAAAATGACTTATAAAATAAGCCTACTCCTATGGCCCATATGGGGATCACCAAGGATGACCTCATTGGCAGCCAATCATGAGAGATCATAAGCCCATGTTTACGACAAATGTATGAGAGAAGGCCTCAGATCTGTCCTTATAATTAAGCTCTTCAATAACGACACTAGGGTTAGAGTTTAGAAAGAGAAAATATTATTGACTGAAGGGCTAAAGGACTAATAGAGCAAATAATTTTTAGAGTTAACACTAGAACTCTTGGAATGGTTGTTTTTCTCAGAAATACCTTCAAGAATAATGGTTTTTTTAGAAAGCTTTTTCCTAAAAAAATCCTCCCTTGTTCACACATCCTGAGGACTACTTATAGCTCTTGGATGATGACTCCATGCCTTAGTATCCAATATGGGTTTTGTCACCTACTCTGTGCGGATGATAAATGCTTAGTTTGCACAGACTAATGTGATCCACTTTTTCCACTAGTCTAAAGGCTTGGGATAGGTCATGGGCTGATTTTATCAAGTTCGTACAAATGTGGGCCTGGGTATATACCATGTGGACCTTAGGCCAGGGGCTTGGTAGGGTTGGTTTGGGCCACTAATGCTTGTTCATGTAGACCATAATTATTTTGCTAAACTAGGTCCATGCGGACCCTATTATTACTAAGTTTGTGCGAACTTGCTTCCTAAGGGGTCAGTCATATTGCTTAAGAGTCTTTCTCTAGTTATCATCATAG
Source organism: Hura crepitans (assembly GCA_948208565.1). Lineage (NCBI taxonomy): Eukaryota > Viridiplantae > Streptophyta > Magnoliopsida > Malpighiales > Euphorbiaceae > Hura > Hura crepitans. Next base: position 10,994 of record CANXYI010160310.1, read on the forward strand.
GCCAAAGGTGGTGGCATCTACACTTTGCTAATTCTATATACAAGTTCTGCATTTGTTATGTGTGGTTTCACTAAACTAGTAACTTAAACAAAAATTTTGACAACCTAATGATTGTCTGAAGGCTCTACCAAAATTTTAACGGCAAAAAAAATCCAAATTTTAAGAATAGTACTTTCCTAAGATGAATAGTGCTCTCGAGACTTGGGGTGCACTAAGGTTACTAGATGAAAATATTAATCGTAAAATAATTTTGGGTAAAGTTTGAAATCAATAAGAGTTCATTTGATTAGTTAAAAATGTTAAAAAAAGTTTTTATAATGTGTTTTAGGAATAGTGACCAAGGCAAAGCTAAATCATAAATAATTTTCAAAGTTACTCAAAAAATTATGAAACATATACAACTTGATACTAAAAAATTCCAATGAGTCTAATTACACTAGAATCTGAATTTTTATAGATCGGGAAGTATTTTTACCAAAATTGAGTTACATGAAATTATGGCATTTTAATTTTGTTTTTCATGATTTTTGAGATCCAATTTTTAGAGGTTTACAGGGCATTAATTAATTTAATTTCTTGAAGAAAAATTGGATGAAAAGAATGTGAGTTCAGTCTTAAAATAATGGAAAAAGTGTGAAAATAATTTATTTTTAACAAATTATTACACATAAATAAGTTAACATTTTTTTAAGTAAGGACAAAGGTTAAAGAGTGAAAATCACTCTCCCTTCTCCTCTATTTCTAGCCGACATCTCCTTTTGAAGAATACACCATTTTTATTTTTCAATCCTCTATTTTTAAGCCATATGAGGACATTAAAATTAAATGGTAGCCCTTCCATAGATTTTAGAAGTGATGTGAAGCATAATTTTAGGAAAACATCGAATGGAAACTTGATTTTATACCACAATGAATAGTAATAATTTTTCATTCGGGCATTTTTTTTGAACTCTGACATTTTTCTTTGTTCCTTGAATGCCCAAGAGAATTTGTATTTTATCGACTTGTATTTTTACTCACCGTTTGATTTTATCTAGATTTTAAAGAAAAAAATATGTATTCCACAGTTGAGCAAGGTGACAAATGAAACAAAACAAGGAAGGAGAAGATGTAGGTGAGCTCATATTTGCATTTTGATTCGTAACGTACATTTAATTAGTATAAGATGTTCAATTAATGTGTGCCATAAATGGTTATGTGTGTATATGAAAGTGTGGTTATGAGATTAAATGAATAAATGAAATGAAGTAATTATAATTTCTTGATTTTTACATGACTTTTGATGTGTGTATAATGATGGAAATAAGAGTGTAAGGGTACATTTCCTT